>PVKN010029490.1:0-12982 GCA_004027915.1 Capromys pilorides
ATTGTTGTGTCTTCTTGACATTTTTAATAAGTTTTATACAATGAACTTCAGTTTCGTTTTCTTGGTCCTAAAAATACTGAGGCAGGACTGCACGGAATCTTCCTTATTTGGAAGCTTGATCTCACAAACACAAGAAAAACAGGACTCCCCAGGGCTCTGTACAGGGGTGATATTTATGTCATGTCAACTCTCGCACATATTCCTACTCCTAAGTGGACTTCATACATAGCGTAGCATACTATTTTAGTAAGATAAACAACAGAATTCTCTTAAATCTATTAAGAAAATGATTTTACTTGAGGTTTACAATATCTTTACAGCAGTGGTTTTTGAACATTTTCCAGGTCATGGCAAAGATTTGCATGCACACAGATACAGACACAGAGATCGTGGGGCTCCTGGGAGTGCAGGTATGAGTCTGCCCACAGCTGGAAACAGAATTTGGGGCCCTGGCGGTGCCTGTGTCCTGACTCTCTGAGTTCGACACAGTCATAATCTACTAGAGATCACTTAAGAGCCTTGGCACAGGATAGCAAGTTATTTTTCATGGAATTCAAGAGAAATTCCTTGATTTAAAAAAAAACCTGTGAATTTCTTAAAGATAATAATTCTGAAATATGAAGCTATAGCTTGAAATGCACATCATGCCAGCAGCAAACAGAAGTCACTCTTTAATGCCCCCACTTTCAGGACCTCCCATCCCAGACAGCATCCATCACAGTATCTCCGAGGTGCTGAGACAGTAGAGGAGGCACCCGAGCAAGCTGCAGGCTTAGCAACCGCGTTCCCTCTCTCCACTTTCTCAGTCAGGGCAAAATTTTCATGACACCCGCAAAAGCGCACCTTTTACACTCCTTTCGGGTAAGCCAAAGAGTAAGTTTTCATATACTTGATGGTACCAGCTTCTCCCAATGAATTCATCTGTACCCACAAAAGACTATGTATTCCTGGAGGGGGGATCAGGCAGATGCTGATGGTGCAGAAGGGGAAACTGTGCAACTGAAACATGGTCACCTCTCAGATTCTGCTGTGATTTGGTGAGCAAGCTAATTAAGTCATTTGTATGAGAAATAATAACTCTTCTTGATATATGTGCTTGATTTTTCTTCTTTTATTTTTCTTTTCTATTATTATTATGGCTGGCTCAGCTTGCCCTGGGAGTGGGCCTGGTACAGCATGCAGTGCCAGGGATTGAATCAAAGTCCCTGTGGTTGCCTAAGCGTGCCTAAGCAAGTGCTTTAGACTGCTGAACCATCTCGCCATTGATTTTTTTTTTAAGAATGGATAAAAATTTGAATAGAAGATATGCCCTCAGCTTATGACATGGGGAGAGAAATTTGAGAACCCAAAACCAACACGTGTAAATGTTCACTGCAGTACTTGTAAAACCCAAAATTGCAAGCAACCTAAATAGAAAGCAATTAAGTACTTTGAACACACATGTGTTAGATTATAGTTATTGAAAATTACTTTTAATGAAAATTGAATAATTTCAATGAAAATTATTTCAGATAATATTTTCTGAGTTCTCCAAATTTTCTACAAATAGCAAAAAACTATTAAGCGAAATCTAATTATATTAAACGTATTTTTATTCTTTTTGCTTCTTTATCTACTAACACTTTCCATGTCTGAAGTTCAACATTATCAACTGTTCCCTAAGTTTCTGGAGTTGCTGCCTATATGGATTCTTTCATAAATATAACTAATTAAAACATGTTTTGATTAAAAAAATTCTATCTTGTTTGGAAATATATACTTCACTAAAAGAAATACCCTTTTCAAGATAAGAGTTCCACTCTGATCTTAACCCCAAAACTTGTGCTTTTGGTCAAAACAGGGTTTGGATGAACATTTGCCTGAATGATTTGGTACTACTGAAGCTACACTAATGGAAAGAAACACTCTTCTAAAGGTCCTGCTTTATCTTGGTCTTAACCATCTGCAGAAAAGTCTAACCACAAGGTATAAAAAGTAAAGCCATATTAATATGCTGAACTCTAAAAGGCTCAAGCCAACAACTTCTGACATTGCTAGTTCTGCTGATAACCCACTACATTATGGACTATTGAACTATATTGGGCTATTTTGATGAATTTATGCACCTACAATATTTGAATGACAAGGGAACACCCATCTCTAACAAAACAAGATAAACAAGGGGAATATAAATGAAAAGCTGTTATGTAGTAAAAAAAAAAAAAAGCTTAGGATAGATACACAGCTACCTTAGTTCAATAAGAAGAAAGATTTGTACTAATAGTGTTTAGACAAAGTATCATGTCTGCATCTTGTACTCTGAATAACTACTACAAAGACGACAATAAGCAATGTATTAATTATTGTAACTGTCCTACTAACCTGTTTTGAAACTATCGTTGCTATTTCTTTCTCATTAAATTAATAAAATTAAAAAAAAAACTCTTAAGATGCATACTGCCTTTTGGGATGGCAGCATGCTTTCATTTCTTAATGAATTTGTTTGTTTACAGAATGCTACTTAATTTTTCTCCTAAGTTTTTGGAGTGCATTGAATTTTTGTTGATGGTATGTTGTTTTTCCAACGTTATAAGGGACAAAATTACAAAAGGTAATAGTCTTAGTCTGAACTTTAGAAGCAGATTTATTTATATGTATCTGGCTAAAAGCTCATAACTATGTGAAGGAACCTTACAGGAAAGTGTTTGTTTTTTTTTAAATAAAAGTTTTAAAAGATGGGAAACACTGACATTTTCTAAATGTACATTTTATGCATTAGCTTACGTGAAACAAAAATTAGTTTTAAGGAGAGAGTTTACTTCATCATATACTGGATGTAATTAGATTGAGTACATAAATACAATTGATAGGTTCCCTTTCTCTGCCCAAAATAACAGCTCCTCAATAATGTCACTATTTTTGTTTTGTTTCCATCTTTTTAAAACAAATTAATCTTTTATTTATTTATGTGTTTCATTCATTTGGCATAGGGTTTCCCTATGCAGCGTGGACTTGTTGTGATCCTCCTGTCTCAGCCTCCCCAGCACTGAGATTACAGGCACGAACTACCATTTCTGGTTTCAGTGGCTGGCATGGTGCACTTGGAGTTCCAAGGTCAGCACAGCAGGCAGTACCAGGGATCGAATCCAGGTCTTTGCACTTTCCAGGTAGGAGCTCTGCTTAGAATGCAGAGCTATCTCAACAGCCCCATTGGCAACTTTATTTTCTCTTGCTTCTAATCTTTCTTTGTAACAGAACTTAATTTTAACGACTACCATTTTCCAAAAATAAAATTATGATATTGTCATTGATAAGCCAACCAGTGACACTAAGTTGCTATATTTATTTTTAGACTCTCAGTCAAGTTAATCTAGATAATAGTATATGAGCTATTCACTTACTATAAAAACAGTTTTTAAATCTAAAAGCATACATGGATTTATAGGAATTAATTTTTCTTCCTTTCATTTTTCACACTCTTAGAACTAATTCTCATTGTTTAGTAAGTATAAGGAACAGTAAGATACAGGTCTCCTTCTTGCTTATATAAAGAAGCTGAAAAACTGGTAAAGAACAATGTATATTAAAAAGACATCAAGGCATAGTAAAGCCTTACTCTCACATTTATAAAAGCCCGCACAAGTGCACTCATCCAGGAGACATCTCTCGTGCATACGTGTCCCAAGTTGATTCGTTGTCTCCTTTGCCTGAATTTCTCTTCTCGCTGAATCCCTGTCTCTTTCTGGTAACTCAACACCATTTCTTTTGCATTTCCTGGGCTCCATTATTTTAACAGCTCTTAAAGTCTTTGAGCACCGGAGTTACATCTTTGATTTGGCGTGGTCCCCAATGACCCCGACTTCTTTTTTCCAACAGATATCCAAGTAGCAGAATATAATACTGCTACTTGAGAACAAATACTCACCTTGAACTCTGTTCTCTTGCTTTCTCAGAAAAGTTACAGCCAAGTGAGATTTTGGGACACACTGAGTTCTCTAAGTTGTGAGAACTCATTTTACAGATGGCCTGCTCTGAGAAGCAGATATAATATGAAATTTCCATTTAATGTTTCCCCCCCAAACACTAAATTTATGACTTCACTACGTACATTTTTTAAAATATGCATTGCCTTAAAAAAATATTTATTTATTTATTTATTTGGTGCAGGGTCTCACTATGTAGCTCAGACTCATAGTGATCCTCCTGTCTCAGCCTTCCCAGAGCTGGGATTACAGGCATGTGACACCATGCCCAGTAAAACAAGCATTGCATTTTAAAAGCTTTTTTAACAATAATATTTTATTTTAATGAATTTAAAATGTCAATTTTTTTGTTTAGTTTTTGGTTAAATTTTTTGCCCATCCTTTGACTTTTTAGAAAAATAGAGAACACTGAAAAAAAAAAAATGTTGTACCAGATAAACTCTTCAGTGGTGGTTCAGGTAAAATTTGGGGACCTTGACCTCATTGACTCCATTTGAGCCCCTTGCTTTCTTTACTTCCTTGTGCTTTAAGTTACAAAGCCTCTTGTATCTCCTCCAGGTCCTGTGCCATGAGCGACAGGAGCAACTTACAAGGTTACAAAGACCTTCACATGTTCTCTCTGTCACCTGCCTTCTTGACTTTATGCATTTCAGATGAGAAATGGGAAAAAGTAGAAAGTATCCAAAAGAAGCCCAAATGGTGACATATCAGATGTTCATGACATTCTCAGAATACTGTTTATTATTGAAAGAACACTTTTCTACCTAGGGTATTGCTTTTTGTGCTGAAAATGGTCAACACTAGGGCTGGTGAGATAGCTCACTTGCTTAGGCAAGCACAGGGACCAGGGATTCCCTCACCAACACCACATCCAGTGCCAGCCCTGCACCCTGGGGGCACTGAACTGGTCACCACAACCAGGTGTGGTGCCCCATGCCTGTAATCCCAGCTTTGGGGAGGCTGAGACAGGAGGATCACTATGAGTATGAGCTGCATAGTGAGGCCCTGTATCAAATACATTAAAAGGAAAAAAAAAAAAAGGCCAACATTTTCTATTCCCAGGGCCACTGATCTTTAATACACACTGGTGCTCACATA
The DNA here is from genome assembly GCA_004027915.1 of Capromys pilorides. Taxonomy (NCBI): domain Eukaryota; kingdom Metazoa; phylum Chordata; class Mammalia; order Rodentia; family Capromyidae; genus Capromys; species Capromys pilorides. The sequence continues at coordinate 5,061 of PVKN010029490.1, forward strand.
AGTGGTGCTATTGTGTATGGCATGTTTTCAAAACATAATTTTAACTGTTAGACAATAATTGAAATGTAACAGAAAATTTCTAAATGGAAAGAGATTTTTTTGAAAAGCTTATACTAAAATAAAATAATGGATCTTTTTTTGAAACAATAGATCTTGAAATGCCTTTGCTAGGGAAAACCCTGAATAACGAGCCCCGGGCAATGTCATATTTTGATCCAAATGAACTTGGCTTCGGCCACATGAAAGGCTCTGGTAAAGCAGCTTGGGAATAATGGAGAGAGAGAGAGAGAGAGAGAGAGAGAGAGAGAGAGAGAGAGAGAGAGAGAGAGAGAGAGAGGAAAAGATTTAATTCTGAAGATAATTTTACCACCTTTCTACCAACAATCTAGTGCTGAAACACAGCAGGAGTCATTCATAACGACAACTTCGAGCAGATTTGTGAAATGATTCTGCAGAACTCATTAAGGTCCTTAGAGAAAGTCACCATTGTGGAGTTTTCTAATCAAAAGGCACCTCTACACTATCGGTTCCTTTTACAGGAATGTTTGTCCTTGTCCCTGAGAAAACATTGACTGATCCATTTGCAACTTCTAGTAATTTAGGTCGCCACTTTCTCTGGTGTTTGCTAACATCGAAGCCTGTTTGATCACACACAATACATGGTGACTCAGGCGCCTATTTTCTTCTGCCACCTGGAGAACCTTTCCAGGAGAGGGAGTTCATCTGTGTGGATGCAATCACTTTCAAATGAACACAGAGCCATAAGCGCAGAAACAAAACAAACAAAACCAAAGACTTTTCTTCCAATCCCTACAAATGGTTGTCTTTAAATAAAAAAATGATTCAAAAATGAATTTTTTTTTTTTGAGACAGTTTCACTATGTCACTATGTAGTTCAGACTGGCCTTGAACTCACTTTGCAGCCCAGGCTGGCCTCACACTCACGCATCCTCCTGCCTCACCCACACCCGGCTTCATTTGTTTATTGAGAAGACATTGACATTTATTTCTTTCTACTATATGGCACATGTATATCCAGGCACACTACTCAACAAGCATACAATGGAATAAACTGTGAGGTTTCTAGCCATTTCTGTTAGCCCAACAGGCATGTAGCACTATTTCTGATCACCACACCAGAGTTCCTTAACCTCCTCATTATTGATATTTTGCGACAGAATAATTTGCTGTGGGAGCAGGGCGTGCATCTATACATTGCAAGTAGGGTGTTCAGTAGCAGCCCTGGCTTCCACTCACTTCATATCCTCCCTCCCCAGGTGGAACACCGGAAAGCTCCTTTGGCCATTATCCAGTGTCCTCTGGGGAAACACTGAACACTGTGTCCTGAATGCCACTCCTCCATAGTACCTAAAGATTATTCTCACTGTTGGTAAAGCTGCGTCAGTCGCTGAATGTGCTGTGAAAATTTATTTAACCAGTAACTTTCTAGTGATCTTTTAATTTTTTTTTTACATTCACATGCAGAAGTGCGATGAAAAATCTTCAACATAGATCATATCATTACATACAATTTCACCTTTAATGTAAATTCTTAGAAGAAAAATTGCTGGGTCAAAGGCTATGCATTTGTCATTCTGATAGCTACTTCCAAACAGCCTCCTTTGAGGCCATAACGATTTACATTCTCAGTAATAATACATACTTGCCAACACAGAATGTTATTAACATTTGGAATTTTGCCAGCCTCATAGTTGAAAAATGGTATCTCAGTGTTCTTTTAATTTTCATTCCTACATTAAGAAGCTAAGTAATTTTTTCTTTGCTTATGATCAGTTTCTGAATCTCTTCTCGTGTAAAGTTTGTATTCTTGACTCTTCAATTGACTTATAGAAGACTTTTACATGTTAGTCTGCATGACTTCTGCCATTATTTTTTTCCATCTAGTTGTTGTCTTTTCATTTACATCTGGGACAAAACAGAGAGTTCAGAAAAAATACGCATGTATGAAAATTTAGGAAATAAGTATGGCAGCATTTCAGCAAGTGAGAAAGTATAGCTTATTTAATAAATGGCATTGGAACAACTGAAAATTCATCTGCTAAGGGCAGAGTTAATGCAGTGGTTCCCACTGCATCAGTATGAACTTCTCAAGGATCTAATTAAACTATAAAAGAAAACTATCACAAGAAGCCATAAAAGAAATATTATTTTAACATTCTGGTTATGGGGAAGGCCTTCTTAAGTATGACACAAAACAAAAAGGCAATATTAGACTGAAATGTGTTTATTTTTGATGACCTTTCCTTTGAGCCCTTTTTTCCCTACCACAATTTTCTGAACTAGTTCCAAGGCAAAAATAGACATATCAACAGGGGCTCAGCCCACTTAGCATGAGCCCCAACTGACCTACTGATAATCCTGTTGAAGCAACGAGGGTTAAGAGGTAGACTAGGAAAAGCTCAGAGCTGTGGGAAGCCCATGCATGGCCTCGCAGGTCAGCAAGCCTGGTTCTCACCTTCCGTCCCCGCTACTAAGCAACACTGTGATCTTGGGTGGCTCATGTACTTGCTCTGCATCTATGTTTTCTCCAGTTTCTCAGAAGCATCAGCTAAGTCAGATGTGCTAAAACATGTGATGCATCCAGCAGGTGTAGACTAACTAACTAGCACTAATTCTTAACTCTCCCTTCTCGCTTGAGTATCAGATTCTTTACTCATAGTGGTCCTACTGTATTCCAAATAAAATCTGGGCATGGTGTTGTCATAATTTCTTACCTTGATTTACCTTACTGATACCTTAGTGTTGAGTCTCCATGCAAGTATGTGCCATAGTGTGGCTCTTAAATGTCCCACAGGCCCATGGGTTAAACCATTGGTCCCCAACTTGTGGCACTGTTGGGAAGTAGTGGAACCTTTGGGAGGTGGTACCTAGAGGGAGAGAGTTAAGTCACTGGAATGTGCCCTTGCAGAGGATGCTGGGACTCCAGCCCTTTCCTCTTTCTTAGCTTCCTGGCCTCCATAATGTGAGCAGCTAACTCAACCACACACTGTTCCCTGTCATGATTTCCCCAAAAGCAAACAAAGCCAACCAGGAGTGGCCTGAGACTTCTCAAAGCACAGGCCACAACACACTTGCCTTTCTTTTAAGTTGATTATCTCAGGCATTTGATATAGTGACTAAAGCTAGCCTAGTCCTATGTGACATGTAGGGCTGTGGTTCCTTTCCCATCTTCTCTATAAGGTCTCCTCTTAAGATAAATAAGCTCCAGGTCCTGGTTCTTAGTCTGGTTCACAAGGGAGTTTTCTAGAACAAAAGCATATGGTAAAGACCCTGTCTCTGAGACCCATAATCTTCCTCTATGTGCTTCCTTTTGCTGCCACTCATGGCAACTGAAAGTAGCACAGGTTGGTTATCTTATAATTTAGTAAGTTAAAAGGCTCACCTGGGTCTCACTGGGCTGAGATGAAGATGTTCAAAAGGACTACATCTTTTCTGGAGGTTCTAGGAGAAAATTCTTCTATTAGCCTTCCTACCTTCTAGGGGCTGTGCCCATGCACTATTTTGCTTTGTCCATCTTCAAAAGTGGCAAGGTTATCACTGGCTATTTTTTAAAAAAAATAATTCTTGAAACTGCAACCCATCCTTTTATAACCACATTTCCCTTTGGCCCTAGCCAAGAAAGATTATCTCCCTCAAAAACCCACATGTTTATGCTCCAGGACAATCTTTCTCCCTCAAGGTCTTTAACTTAATCACAGTTGCAAAGTCCTTTGTACCACTATAGGCACCATACTCCCAGGTTCCAGGGATGAGGATGTGAGCATCTTTGGAAGCATGCATTTCACCTGCCACTCCTCTCTACCATGCCTCTGGAACACATGTGGTGTCCAACTCATCCTGAGACATTAGGAGTCATATTTATGATTGTACCACGACAGTGAATACATTGGATGGCCCTTTTGGAATACTTATTTTGCAAAGTTAAAGCTTTTCTTAACAGTAGAACCTAAGCTTAACATTCCAGTTTCGGCTAAAATCAAGCAACTCAATCTTTATCCTGCCGTTAGCACTAATCCAGCAAGCCTTTAAAGCCATGTTCTCTCTGGCTTGCTCACCCATCCAGTCATGCAATCCAAAGGGCCCTTGGTGCAGCTGCTGGCCTCCGTGCCATGGCCTGGATCAGATTACTCCTGCCTCCTTCTCTCACTTGGCTCCCTCCCAAGAAGAACTTTGATTTAAATATTCTATTACTGATCTACCAGGCACTCTCTGACTCCCATCTGTTTTTGAGGCAATTCCAAATCTCTGGGCTTACGTGGATGTGCCTTCAAGAGCATCTAAGAGACAGATGAACATTGTTCTTCCAGTGTTCCAAAAACCTTTGTGCTCCAGTGAATGTCCTTCACTATTTGCACACAGCAAAAACAAAAGACATAATGGATGCAGCCAGGGTAAATATTGCATTTCTAAATGACTTTTCTGGGCATTTGAAGAGATGGCCTAAGTGCACTGGCTTGTGAGAAACTTGAGCTTCTGCAGTGGGGTCAGCTATCTGGTTACCTTTTAACCCTATTAGCTGATGTTCCACTAGCTAAGCAATACTTACTAAATGTAATCCTAAAGGATGGTTGATAGGTAAGAGAAGAGAAGCAGAAAGAGTCAATGAACAGGACAGAGGAATTAAGTCCATTTCATGGAGAAAGTATATCTTTGAGGATACTACCTGGTCTGCAAAGTACGCTGTATTAAACTGTTTGGCATTTTCTACTTATCTTAGCATCCAGTGTGAAATGCCATTGACTTTTACTAAGGGAAGAGAGATGTAATCCTAACAGGTTTAATAAGGTGCACAGTTGTTTATCACCATGCATAACTCTCCATCTGTAACTGGTAAGCATTTGTAGTCTCATTGGGAGTTTTTGAAGATGCACAATGACAATGAGGATAATTTTACATCACCAGAGTGCATTAGTATTAATCTTAGTGTCTTTGTTTTTTAATTAATTTTAAGTATGTGCACCAAGGTTTTACTAAAAATAGCTAACTTAGGGCCATCGAAAAAACAAGAGAAAATGGAAATATTATACACTTCTGTTCCTCAGTTGACAGTAGGAAGAGTTCTGGTTGTGTGTGTTGGAGAGTGTCTAAGAGTGCTGGGGGTAAAGAGGGACCCAGGACACCAGTGTCACAGAGTAGGCGAGAGGAGGAATTCTGCTGGAGCAAACTGTCACTTACTCAATGTTATACATGATACAGGATGCGTACAGAATAATGTTCATGATCTTTAATCTTTATCACAGTATGAAAACATGTAACCATTACCCCTACTTCTTAGATGAGCATGCTAAGTCTTTAGTTAGTCAAGATCACACAGTCACTAGGCTGTGAACACAAAATTCAAACCCAGAAGTAAATTCCAAGTCGTTGCTTGTTCCATTACATAACATGTAAAATTACAATAATCACCACAGCCTCGCTCTGGTTTCACAGTACCAAGGAAATATGAAATTATAGAAATCAAAATAAAGGACAGAAAATCCTGAGAAAAAATTTCAGAGAGATACAGAAACTTTGGATAAAGAAAATACTTCCAGGGGCCAGGGAGATAGCTCAGGAGCACAAGTGCCTGCGTGGCAAGTACAAAGTCCTGAGTTCAATCCCCAGTTCTGCAAAAAAAAAAAAAAAAAAAAGCATCTGTACTAGTTAATCCTTGCTAGTAGGTGGCTGGTACTGTGTTAACCTCTTCACATGGATGGTCTCACTTAACTCTAGTAAGGAAATACAGCAAGTTTCCTATTCCCTTGTTGTATCTGAGAAGATGATGACTCATAGAAGTTTACATTGCATTCTATGTGAATATAAAATCTTACTCAGAGGAATATCCTTACCTTTCAAATGAACAATTTCCCATGGGAATTTGAAATTTCTGGAATTGGATTTTACTATAGGAAAGTAGATGCTCAGTTACATTTCTTAAATCAGTACATTCTACAACCCAAATGGCCATGATTCTCTCCAGCCTTTTATTCCAGATTTACGTAATAAAAATATTGCTGGCTGTGAGAAGAAGGTTACATCTGAATTGAAACCGAAGTATTTTAAGAATAGGTTAAACTAGTTTCTTTGTATGAGTCTAAGTGCTACACTGCTGTGTTAACTTAATTAAACAAGTGGATTTAATCATCGACACCAAGCATTTTCTGAGTATTCTCAGTGAGTGACTGAGACACATTTTCACTTGAAAAAGTATCTCACTGGCTCCCTTCGAGCACATCCAAGTGTTCTGGCTTCTGATTCCAGCACTACCAACACCTTGCCAGGGAAATGATAAACAGCCTGCCTGCTGGGGTTTTATGACTTTCTAGCCCTAGAACAGCTCTTTCTATCCAAGTCAAGCCTGAGATTCAGTATCAAGCTTTGCCAAAGCTACATCAAGAAGAATCATTTAACCTGAATTATTTTCCATCTCTGTCTGCTGCATCCCCGCGAAAGGGCTCTGGGGACTTTCTTGAAGGGAGCATTTGATGGAGCCCTATATTCAGCAGCCAAAGTTTCCCTAAAATAAAATATGATCAAAACTGTTTGGATTTAGTTCGCTTTATTATCTGACCATTTCTAACAGTGATGTGACACTTCTAGCTTTCATTCAGTAGGCAAATAAGGGTGTTGAGTAGGAATTCTGCAGGACCTTCTGGTGTGGCAGAGAAGACAGCAAGTTTCTCTGTAATCAATCTTGAGCCTCTTGTTAGACTCCATTGAACCACTAGAAATAATTTTCTTTTTGAAAACTGCCTATGATTGTGGAGGGTCTTTTTTCCATATAAAGTTTGCTAAAGTGATGACTGCACATTTGCATGAATGAATTTAGGAAATGGATCAAGGCATAGAAAGTTGGAACTCTACAGGAACATAGAAAAGTAGCAGCTCATTAACAAAACAGCAGAGCCATCCCACACTGTCCTCATAGCCTTGGGTCAGGAAGCAGCTCTCATAAGATGACTTCCAAGCAGAATAACCCATGTGGGCTTCTATCCTCCAGCAAAAATGTAAAAGTATATACCTGGTATGTGTAGTATTCAGTATAATTAGCAAAGAGATGTCTCTGATGAATTTTAAAAATAAAGAATGGAAACAACCTAAGCTTGCTCAAAACACCATCAGTCATGAAATTCACACATTATCAGGAAGGCTCACAAGTATATAGTTAATGATTTAGGGAAATGGTGCATTGGTTCTATAAACTTCACTAAGTGCTCTGGGAATAGATGCTTTGCTATTACCCTTCCTACATGATGCCAGTGTAGCCTGAAGCCCTCCTGGTTCTTTCCAGTTTTGTTTGCACACATTGATGCTATTGTTGTTGCCCACATAAAATAGTTTATTTAATAAGCAAACACAGGCAAACATAATTTTCAGTACTCTGGAGAGATACTCCTAGGACAAAGTTTATCTTTAAATGATAATTCACTCTCAGTCAATGTGAGAAACACTAGATTTGAAGTCAAAAGACCAAGGTTTAGTCCTGATCATTTGATAACCTCCTTGAGTCCCAAGTTTCTAAAAATTAAAAAAAAAAAGAGAGTAAGTAGCTCAACATTTATTAAAACTCAAATCTCTACACGGTAACTTCAAGGAATAGTAAAGTATTCTATAACCAAATAAACAAAGTCAACCAGTGTTAAATGGAGCTATAGATACTTCTTTTCTAAGAGATTTAAGTGTGGCTAATGTGATATGTCAGTCTTTGAAAGAGCATTATACTGTGAAGTGTTTCCGGAATTCACAGACAATGAAAAAACTCTAGTGCTATAAGCAAAGGTCATACTTTGAGATCTGCCAGACAATATGATTTTTGAGACTCCTGTTTTAAATTGTCTAATTATCTTTACAACACACACACACACACACACACACATACACACACACACACACACACACACACACACACACACACACACCAC
>PVKN010029491.1:0-12984 GCA_004027915.1 Capromys pilorides
ATAAGCTAATCTTGTAATGTCTTACACATTTGTACTTCTTGTGTCATATCTGTTCCTTGTATTATATCTGTTTCTCTCATACAACCCTGACTGATACAGGTATGAAATTAGCATATCAGTCGGAATAAGATTTCAGGAAAAATCCTCCCAGGGAGTCCAAGAAAGCCAGCTGAAGGTTTATGCCAAGACAATGTGTGCCAGAGCCTATGTGAGCATCATTAGTTCCAACGGCCCCAACGCCACTCCCATCAGTACTGCTATCCCCCTCTTATCTTCTCCATGTATCACCAACACTTGGAATCTCCCTAAGGAGAATCACAGACTGTTAGTCACTGTGCCCAAAAGGTGAAAAAAGTAAAATCCTGTAGAAGGGTCACAGTTTATCTGATTTTTCATCATGACACAAAGTTGTCACATAATTTTTTAAGAGTAGACCTTACTGGGCCAGGGAGATAGCTCAGTAGAATAAGTGCTTGCCTGTCAAGTTCAGGGTCCTGAGTTCAATCCCCAGTACCACAAAAAAAAAAAAAGAAAAAGAGTAGGCCTTACTGAAAAGAAAAAAACAAGTGATAGCAGTGAATGGGAAAGCTCACACAAAAGGCCAAGTTGAAAGGAGTAAGGGCAACATTCTTCTCAATTTCTTCTGCCTCATATGTTACACAAAAGAATTAATTTTAATACGAAATAAATAGCCTAGGCAAATTTTCCCAGCTATCACAAAGCAAAAAAGACATCTTAAATCATGGCATGCATACACACACCATGTATAATATGCATACTATACATATACGTATATATGTTTGTGTGTGTGTACTATATTATATAGAAATGTTATATACAATTTAAGAAATATTGTTTATGACATGCTACAAACTGTTAGAAGTGCTTTACATACATGAATATATTTAACATTTCTAACAATTTTATGTCTTCATTTGACAGAAGGAAAATGGGAATATGAACCTATACAATCTAACTTTTGGAGGCTGGGTGCTTAACCACTATAACACTACATTTCCAATTTTTCATTTTAAGTCATTTGAGAAAACATTTCTGTGTCCCTTGAAACATTCTGGTATATGCAGGGGTTAGGGGGGTTCAATCCCCAGGCTGCCATGCTGGCCCAGTCCCCAGGGCATGCTGAGACAGCAATTGAGACTGGGTGTGGTAGCTCACCCCTGTAATCCCAATTTTTGGGAGGCTATAAATAGGTGGATCACTACAAGTTCCATCTAGTAGTGAGACCCTGAATAGCATATCCCTGTAGACCCTTCCCTAAAATTAAAAAAAAAAAAAAAAACATTCTGGTATAGAATCTTAGGGTCAATCTGGAATCTGCCATTTTTAGCAATGTATTGCATGCACTTAAGACGAAGAACCAATACCAACACTAATTTTAAAGAATCTGTCTGTGATGCCTCTACATCTTATGAGTTTGATGACCTCAGGCAAAGTTTGTAGTAGCTCCTCAGTCTCTCTCTCTTCCTGTATGTACTAAGGACAGCAGGGTTGTTAGTAAAAATGGTAAAACTTGCTTCAAAGTTATGAAAACTGGAGTATTTTTCCATGTAGTATTTTAGTATCACGATCCTTCTTAAGATCTTGTCAAAGGTCCTTGACAAAAGCAGAACCTTATTGGGTATCTCTGCTCATTGGCCTTTGCATGATCAAGGAATGAATCCCGTGACTCAGCGTCTCTAGCAGCAGTGGGCGGATCCTCTCCACTGCTTGGTGAGTTGCAGATGCCTGACACTTTGGGGGAGGGATCAAATCGGTCTTCACGTAGATTTAACCCCTCAGTTTAATCAATCTTCAACTGATGAAGAAAAAATTTTATTGCAGCCTTGTTGTGAATAAATCCTTCGTTGGTACGTGGGTCTTATGTAAACATGCCTGCCTTGATATATAAACCTCCTCCCTTAAGCCAGTTACATTCATTTATTTCACTGACAGCTTCCTCCCTAAAAAGATTAAATAGGTATCTGACATTTGTTAAAGATCAGTTTGTCTAAAAACTTCTGCTTATATTGGACGTAAGTACCTCTGTAAATAGTGAAAGGATTGGTAAACAACAAAGTCGGGTGTGGTGGCGCACACCTGTAAAGCCAGCGCTCAAGAGGCTAAGGCAGGAGGATCGCTGCGAGTTCGAGATCGGCCTGCACTAAAAGGTGAGCTGACAGTCAGCATGAACTTTACAGAGAGATCCTGTCTCAAAAAGAAAAAAAAAACTGCATACAACAAAACTAATTTTCATTTATCTCAATCTCAATTTTTATGTATAAAATAAAGAGATAGGTATGTATGACCTATTATGTAATCTTTATGTTAAGAAGTTACATATTTGAAATTAAGTGGGCTGTACAAGGTGGTGCAGTTTGCTTATTGGTTGCACTAAGTGACCAATTTAGAAAATAGGGATTCATTCATGTCCTTTACAGGAACACCCCTTTATAGGAAGTCCCTCCTTTTAGGGACTTCATCTCACATCTTGGAACTCTGCTTGTAACTGAAAACAAGTAACTGATTTAATTGCACTATAGAGAGAGTAACTGAATAATATCAGACTTCACTGTAACTTCATAGATGCTATTTCTGTCTGCTTCCTAGATTCTAAATCTCTTTAGATAGCTGAGATTAACGCACTTCTTAGAATAATCCATTTCCTATTTGCTTGTCTAACCCGAGTGTTATCTGCCTAATCCTTCTACAGAGCCTCCCCTCTTGGATTCTAGATCCACGTAGTACACTTCACAAGACAGTGTCAAGAATGCAGCTGATGCCGAAGCACAGGTAGAGTTACAGGAAAAGACTCTTTACAGAGAGCAATCTGATTGAGGAACATCAGTATGGGAAGAGGTAAATATTTACGGCACAAGGTGAGGACGGGAAGATCCCTCCAGATAAATCTGAAAGCCAGAATTTTAAACAGAAAGAAGCTGCTCTTCTTTTAAAGAAGGAAACATTAAATCTTCCAAACATCGTGCTTAAATAGTAAGATGCTATTGTTGACACAAGGTAGGGTAGAGACAAATTAGAGAACTTCTGGCCACAGAAAATTGTGATGAATAATGACACATATGTCAGTATAACAGTTTCATGCAAAAAAATACTTAAGGCAGGATAGTTAGTCTGCTATCACTCCTTCAATTCCCCTCCCCCACTACCTGTGTAGTTTTTCTTTCTTGCCAGAGCTTCTTGGAGATCCAGCTTCTGCTGGTGAAGCTCCTTTTTCTCTTTGTATTCCTCATCCAGCTTCTCGTAAAGTGAATCTATCATCTCTCTGAGTTCCCTCTGTGAATTCTGAGCTTCTTCTTGTGCCCTCTGGCAGGCTGAGAGCTGTCCTTCCAGCATATTTTTCTGGTGAGTAAAATTTGCTTGATGTTGTCTTAGGAGGTCAGATGTCTGTAATACTAGATCATAACTGGATTACAATTCAGTTTTTCCATTATAAATCCTTCTACTGCATCTTCAGGAAGTTAAACCACAGAATCAAATAATCTTTTGCGACAACAGAGAAGTGTTTATAGATTTAAAATAGAAATGTTTTAGGAGCTTGAGCAGTGAGAAGTGAATGACACTTCAAAAGCTGATGAAGGGCCAGCCAAATAGCTCAGAGGATTAAAGCACCTTCAAGCAGGCACAGAGACGGGGTTCAATCCCCAGTTCTGCCCTGCCCGCCTCTCACACACACTGAACCGGCAATTGAGACTGCGCTTGGTGGCTTGCGCCTATAATCCCAGCTCTCAGGAGGCTGTAAACATATTCTTTCTACCTTTCCACAATTCCCAACTTTATTTAAAAACTCTGACATTTGCCTTTTCTTGAGTGGCCACCAAAAAGATTGTTTTAAATTATTGCATCAAAACAGTCTCAAACGTGGTTTGTTTGTTTGTTTTTAATGTATTTGGTACAGTGTCTCACTATGCAGCTCAGACTTGTAGTCAGCCTTGTTTTCAGCCTCCCCAGTGCTGGGATTACAGGTGTATGCCATCACGTCCATAAACTTTTTCTTTTAATTTTTTTATTTTTATTTTTAGCCGTAGTATACTTTAGGAAGACTGGAGATAAAACTGAACTTGTGAAATCCACCAGCAGTAAATGCTGTGGGCCAGAGGCCCTAATTCTGGAATCCTGATGGTACCACATGAAGCAGATGGCCCAGCTTGAAGGGCAGGGCAGGGAGTTTTACAAACTGAGGAAGCCACTTCAGTCCTGGCCACTGCACTGAAGACCCTCTTCCCAGTCATGAAGGAAGTCCCGCAGTGTTGCTAGATCATAAGTAAAAACTATGTCCCGAACTGAGCAACTGAGAGCAAACAGAACTTTAAAAGCTTTCTGAATGGGATCTGCAATCTGGCCAGCTAACATGACTCGGATCTCCAGCCTCAATATGCAGGGCATCGGAGGCAGGACGGCCACCTTTTCTCTTGGTCCTGCTTACTCTGGTCCTTACTTTTCCTCTCAGTGCCCCTTCTTTCCTAAATGGCCATGTGACAAATTTAATGTGCAATTTGTTCTCAGTGTTTTACTCACTAAGGTTATGTTTCTGCTCGCTGACATTAAAATGGAATTTAATCATCTCTATTAAGATGAAGAAGAACTAAATGATTTTTATTGTTGTTTTATATTTTTGTTGCTCAAATGATTGTGGGGAATTTTTTCTTTTTTTGTACTTTTTTTTTTGTACTGAGACTTGAACCCAGGGCTTTGCCCCTGAGCTCCATGCCTGGTTTTTAATTTTTTTTCTTTTTAATTTTGAAGCAGACTTTTATTAAGTCACTAAATTGCCCAGATTGGGCTTGAATTTGCAGTCCCCTGCCTCAGCCTTCAGAATGGTGGGATTATAGGTAACCAACACCAAACCCTGCCACTTCATATTATGTTACCCCCATCATCTAATATTTAAATATTCTCCCCCTCCTCCCCTCTCTCTCATTATGAAAGCAAAATAATAAATATAGGACTTCTACTGGGTATAATCTTTGTCCCATGCCTCTAACCATTCGAAGGACAGACACGATGGTCCCAGTCTTCCCTCCACTCACTCTGAAAACATTTAGCCTAAAATAGATTTAAATTAAGGCTGTTTCACAGTTGTCAAAACAAGCAGCCACTATGCTTATAAACCTTCACTCCCAGTGTTTATTCTTCTATTCAGGCACTTACTTTCGTTCTTCAGCACTAGAACAGTCACCAATAATCCCAGGCCAAAGACGCCTAGAGCTATGACAACAGGGCACCAGCACAGAGAAGCAATCAAACGAAGACCTGGAGGTAAAGGATAGAATCAGAAAGGCCAAGGAGACGGACTGGGTCATCCAGCCCCTCCTTGGATCCAGCCTGTTCTTGGCAGTGTGTCTGTATTCCCTTTGTTCTCATTCTCCCAAAGGCTCTACATAATTCATTGTACACACATATAGAAGAAAAAATGGGCAGTAGAAGAATTTAAGTAATTATCTCATGGGTCATACAACTGGCAAATTTAAGAGCTGGGGGATAGCTGGGTGGTCTAAGCACCTGTCTCACAAGTGTAAGGTCCCAAGTTTGATCCCAGTATCACATGCCCTGCAGGCCTTGGAACTGAGCATGGTGGTGCATGCCTGCATTCTCAGCACTAGAGAAGCTGAGACAGGAAGATCACTACGAGTCAGAACTACGTAGTGAAACCCCATATCAAAAAAATAAGAAGAGCTGAAATATGATATCTGTCTCTAAATATCTGATTCTAAAGTTTATGCAGTAATGCAAAAGCCATGCTTGAATATCTGACATCTTAGTCTTCTAAATGTGTACCATTTCTAATGTCATATCAATTATTGCTATATTCTCTGTAAAACAAATGTTTAAAAAATGTTAAAAAAAAAAAAAGACGAGAATAAAAATTTAAGGTTTCTTGAAAGCAAGCAGTAATATGCAAACATATGTCCAATCTTACATAACTATATCTATTAATCTGAGTAACAGATTTGATGATAGAAAATAGACAATATATTAACCATTGTTAATCAGCTACTCCTGGCTTGAAAATCTGTAACATATATATTTCTGCATGTTGCCCTGTTTCTTTATTTCTGATTTTTGTTCTTGCTTTGCTTTTACTTTTAAAAATAAAATTAAATTTAAATTTAATTTAATTTAAAAAATAAATTTAAAAAATAAAAATAAATAAAGCTTATACATTGGGCCAGGCGTGATGGCAAATGCCTGTGGTCCTAGCCCTCAGGAGGCTGAAGTAGGAGGGTCATGAGTTGGAGACCAGCCTGGGTTACAAAGTGAGCTCAAGGTAGCCTGAACTGTATAGTGACACCCTGTCTCAAAAAGATAATAAACAAACAGCTGCCCTGTACAATGAGTCTTTAGAAAACTCTCAGTCTAAATTAATTGGATCCTGATGTTTGTAACATAGACCATGTGTGCACATGAATGCATATACACACGCACACACATATGTTTCATGAGTAACATGGTATAATGCTCAGGTGTCAAGCAAATAAGCTTTAGCAATTAGCTGATATTTCTGCAATGAGTTCTCTATATAATTTTATGTATTTTAGTTTTCATTCTGCTGTAATTCCCTCTTGAAACTGGAGTCAATGACCAAAGTAAAATAAGAGTGAAAACTTAGTATTTATTTAGCTTATGTTAGCAGTATACTCCCAGCTTTCATAGACCACAGAAAAAAATTACCATTTTAATAAGAACAAGTCATGTATCTTAAAGGTGTACATTTATCCACTTATGCAAGAAAAGATCCCATAACATTCATCATGAGATCAAGTACTGGTAGTGTTCACTTCTGTATGTAAAGAAGGACGCTGAAAGGTTCAGTGACTTGTTTAAGACCATACCATCTTAGAAGACCACATGAAATCTTAAGACCAAAACACAGGTCTTTAGTCAACCATCTACAAGCTGCATTGCTTGAACATTATACCACAAAATTTCTTGTATGAATATTTAGTGATCCAAGTCAAACAGTGCTCAGATATATGCATGGAGTCCTCATGCCTCAAAGCATTATACTAGATTCACAAGTGACAGAAAGAAAATGGAAATTTTGACAGAGAGGAACATAATTCATTTCCTGGTTCAATAGGTATCATCTCCTCCCACATAGTGTGCAAGTTAGCAGAAAAGTTGCAAGAAATTTCATCTCTTGCAAAAAATTGCCTCATCTTAGCAAGTATCAGTGAATACATCTTTCTTATCCTTTGCAGTAAGTAACAGATATAAGCAGAATTATGAAACTGTAGTTAATTTTATACTTACAGTAAAAGTTACACTTTTTAACTTCATGAATGATGAATGAATGAATGAGTGAAATATGGCCACTGTTAACTTGAAAGTCTATCAACAAATGCCAGCAGGGTTTTCATATCAAGTTTTTTCATTAGCTCAAATTTTAAATTATTCTATACTTGCCCTTATTTCATCATGTCAAAGAAATTTCTATTTTGCTTATGAAAACTTGACTTGAGATCTCTTTATCCAAATTTCTGACAATACTTTTCTGTCTTCCTACTCTTGTTTTGTTCCCTTTCTCAGAATAAATATAAAACAAAAGCCAGTTTATCTACATTTCCTGTGGAATTAGACTTACAAATCAGTGTATACCTAATAAGTTTAATTTACTGCAAGTGTAAACAAAATTTTTTGTTGCTGTGCTTGGGACAGAACTCAGGACCTTGCAATTGCCAAGCAGGTGGTTAAACCACTAAGCAAACTCCCTAGGCCAGAAATCATAATTTTTCAAAGCAATAATACATAACTAAATATAATTAAACTATACTGAATATCACTTACCTCGATTTGGATAACTAATAAAACATTATAGGTTTTTTGTAATACTTGAAGAATTCTTGTAAAAGTTATCACTCCACACACTAGCCAATTCATTTCTTGAATCCTTGCCATGCATTGGCTACCAGATTCCGAAAGTTTAGAGTGTAATCCTAGTTCTGCCACTTACTAACTCTGTTAAACTGGATTTTTGTTAATCCACTGAATTTCAAAGTGTCATTTGTAAAGATTCATTGAAATCATTCGTTTAAAGTGAGCAGAAGAGAAGTATTCATAGTAAACAGGACAAGTGAGCCATCATCACCATCACAATTATAACCCACATGCTTTCATTTAAGTTAGTGGTACTAATTCTCCTAGATTTACTTTCTTTGGTGTCTGGAATTGAACTCACAACCTCACACTTGCCAGGCAGGTACTGTGCAGCTGAGCTACCTCCCCAGCTCTCTTCTATGTTTTCTGATTTGGGGATACTTTAATTTTCTAACTTAATCATCCAGTACATCTACATTTTTGAGCAATCACTGAAGTTCCATCCTTGCCCACAGTTAGCCACCCCTGGTACCTCTGATCTGTTTTCCAGTCAAGTTCTGATCTGTCTGGTTCTTCAGAGGCCTCATTCTGAGATCATCAGAAGCCATTTCCAAGTTTGTGCTGAGGAGACAGAAGCAGTCAAGATCTTCAGCACACTGCAACTATGTGAGCTTCTGCTGAAGCATTTAAATAGCTACTGTTATCTAATAGGAGAATGACTCAATCATAGCCAGGAGGAAGGGGAGGTTTTGCTTCATACTGGGAAGTTGACTGATGCAAACTCTTGGGGTTTGTCTATTTCAGGTGGAGAAAGTAGTGATTATGATGCTGTTTCATGATATTTCACAAAGTGGGGTTTTTTTTTTTTTGGAAAGGGAAAACTACATTTTCTATGAGACAGGAAATACATTGTCCCACTCATCAGAGGTGAAAAGTTAAATTCAAGAGAGCAAGTTACATTCAAGTTACACAAGAGCATTCATTAGGACCAGGTTGCTTGTTTCCAACATTCACCTTTGTTAATTTTCTTAAGGCACATTTTCTCCATGTGGAGTCTTTCTCATGAGCCACATATTTTTCCTCTTAATATTCACCGTTTTAAGTGACAAAACACTTAGGAATTTGAGGTGAATTCCATATGATTTTTAGGTGTTGGGTAATGTTAGCACTCAAAGAGGTGTACTGTTTTACACAATGACAGTGCGACACAGCAGCAGAGAGCCTTTGGAATTAGCTAGTTCAAGTCTTTCCTTTGTTCTGTTGTTTTGGGGAGTTATTTAATATGTGATCTATATCTTTGTTTATATAAATTTGGAATAATATGAGTATATATGTCAAGCACTGTCCTTGGAATATAATAAGAACTCAATAAATTATAGTCACAACTATTATTAGTAGTAATACTCAGCACAGTTAAATAACTCAGAAGAGATGGCCTTCTAGGCTGACCCGTCATGGACTCAGGTTGCAAAGATGCTTCCATGGGATCCTTATATGTATATCTATATATGTGCACAGATAGAATCTTCACCTATTTTTTCACCTCACAACCTTATGGCCTGAAAATAAATAATTGAGTTACATGTGCTTTAAAAAATACTTATCTATAAAAGATACTTTCTGAAGTATTTATGTGCAAAATAACGTGATATCTGAAACCTGCCCTAAACTACTAGGGAAAATTAAAAGGAGATACTAGATTATAAAATTGACAAATACATAAAGATTTTAGATAATTCATTGGGAAATATCACCACAGTTCAGAGTCTGATTAGGATTACATTTCCTCCTTCCTGTTTTCTGTGCAAAATATCCAGTCCCAAATTGAAAACGCTTCCTCTCTATTTAAAGTTTTACTCTGTAGCACAGTCCGCTGGAACTCACCATGCAGAAAGTACATGTGTGCCAAACCAGCTTCTGAGAAGACTAGCTGTGTACATGTACAAACTCCCCATGATAAATGTGATCTTATGCACTGAAAACCCGCACTAAAAATACATTAATTAAGGGGGGGAAGGGCATGTGATCTTTATCACCCAAAGCCCTTTCCTGGTCCTGTGCTGTGAGTACCAGGAAATCAGGTCCTGCGCCAGACACATCTTAGCAATCATCACGTTCGTCACAGAAGTAAGATCTCAGGAAATGCCTGAGAATATTGAATTAATAAATAGCAGAATAGCACCACAATGGAAATGGCAATTCTTCATTCCCACAATGGCTTAATTATTTTAGACCCCCTAAAGTGATTGCAATTTTAACCATTTCAGATACCCTGGTCAGAGTGGCATTTTAAATGCATTTACAATGTCAGATAGCCATCACCATAATCTACTTTCTGAACATTTTTATCTTCTCCTGCTGAAATTCAACATTAAACAACTACTCCAGGGGTAGTGAATTCTATTTATTGGTTTGCATGGGACATGGGGTACCCAAGATAGGGAGTTTGGCTATGAAGTTAACACCTGCATCATTCTAATGAAAGACTTCAACCCATGATGTGAGTGGGGCTCATGCAAAAGATGAAAGCTTGACAAACAAAAAAACTAATCTCCCTAGTAAGAAAGCTAACCTTCCTATCCAGCAGATGGCCTTGAGCTGAAACAACACATGGCTTACTCTTCTGAAAATTCACCTATCACAGGAATTGTAACATTCACTCTCCCAGGATGTCATTTAGCTGGCATGCACAGGAGATGTGGACTTGCCAGATCCTATAGCCATACATTTCTTCCTGCATATTTGTACACATTGTATTCTGCTTTTCTTAAGAACATTGATTATAACTCCCCACTTTTCACACCTCTCCTGTAAGCCAATGTGCTGTTTTCTACGTCGTCCATATCTCTCCATCTAGACTTTAAAAGCAAGCACGTACTGATTCCACAACTCCAAAGAAATGCATCTGCCTACAGGAACTTGCACACGGCTCCTTCTCTGGGTGAGCCTTTCCTAAAGAATGCAGCCCGGCAGCCAGCATGATTCCAGCCTTCTGAGACCCTAAGCAAAGGGCACGGCAGGGGAGAAACAGTTCAGAGCAGGATAAGCAGCATACAACCTCTCTGTCCTGTGTATTCCATTTAGGCTACAAGCCTGTGGGTTGGTACCACCAGCTCCCACGGTGGAGCACTTGTCTTTGATAAAATCCAATCAGCCTCACCCAGAAAAACACCCAGCTAATCAGTGGGCTAATTTAGCATCACACACCCATAATCTGTATTCACACACCCCATCTCCCACAACTTCCCCAAGCCCCACTTAGAAGCATAGGAGGCTTTGGAGGAACATATAGATATAACCATAATCATGGTATGTAAAGCTAGTGCATCTTGGATAGGCTGAATGCTTTGGTCTTGCTTCACTTCAAACCTAACCCTCTGACAAACTTTCCATGCCTCTAGGTTTGTAATTCCTGGTGGCTTCAAATGAAATGGACCTTTTCTGTCATCTTATACAGCCTTGAAGCCATGACTTTGGTCTTCAGCACTGCTCAAGTTTTTGTCACTTCATGTTGATGCATCAGAGTAACAGTAGTCTTAGCTTCTATTTCACTGAGGCATTGAGAGAGAAAGGCAAGTCATGGTGTGCCACCTGGCTTGGTAAAGATCATAAAGCAAACAATCAAAGGACCCAAAAGCAAGTAATCAGTAAGTAATCAAAGGAACCATTTGTTTGAGTGCTTGTCTAACAGTTTCCCAAAGTGTAAGTGGAAAGGTCTTATTCATGCACCTTCCATTAATTCCAATCCAAGTACTTAACACTGTGGACACAGGTTAATGAATTACAGCTTAATGGAACCACACAGGGTTCTATTGGGTTACGCTGAGGTCAGACTCTTCTGTCCCCACCTATATTTGTCCTTTGTAGTCTTCACATCAGTGAATTCTCTGTAATTCATCCTTGATGAGACCCCTGACTTAACATCCTCACAAGGCATAAGTGCCTTTCTTAGGACAAAAAAGGTTTATTTCCCCAGGTACAAGTCTGGTGAGAAAACAGAAATGGTAATAATAATTCTAAGAAAGAAAAGCAAGGTAGTCATTAACAGAAATCTATTTTGTTCAAACTTATTAGGAAGCTGGAGGGCAAAAACGGTGATGGCAATCACATAACAGGAAAGTGCAACAGCGGGAAAGTCTTGGTAACACAGACTTGCTGGTGCTGGTGGAGGCTGGCACGGCTGGGAAAGGGGCGGCAATTAGCAAGGGAAAATATGCAAGCACCAGAGAGCTGTATTAGAAAAGCTAAGATGATCTAGCGAGGGAGGGTCTGCTGCAAAAATGTGCACATTGGTTATCCAGCATTTTAAGAGAGGATCATTAGTAAAATATAATTAAAAGAAAATCATCTTAGATAACATAATATTTATTACAGGGACTATTATTTGAATTGTATATATAGTAACTTATTCTTTTGAAGCCTATGAAGTGAACATTATTACTATATAATATGAAACCCATGATGAAATGTAATAACTTCTCTAAGATCACACAGCTAATAAGTGAAAAGGGAAGTTATTAATCCCACATACTCTAGCTAGGTGGTTAGCAATGATTTTTTTTTTCTTTCCTTTTTAAGGTACTTGGTACAGGGTTCTCTGTATGCAGCTCAGACTCGTAGAGATCCTCTTGTTTTCAGCCTCCCCAGCACTGAGATTACAGGCATGCACTACCACATCTTGTCTCTAGCCCTGATGTTTTACTGTTTTTCTATTAAGTAAAAGATAGGAGAAATGTTGATGATGCTTCCCAGGGATAGTGTTGTAGAATAGAAATATTCTATTCAAAACTCCTTCTTGATGGGCACAATAGCACATGCCTATAATCCCATTTACTCAGGTAATAAGGCAGGAAGACCGAAGGTTTGAGGTCAAGTTGGTCAATATATTAAGATCCTGTACCAAAATAAAAATATAGAAAAAGGTTCTGCTGGCAGTTTAGCTCAGTTGTAGAGTACTTGGCTAGCAAGTATGAGCCCACATTCAATTTCACTTCCCAGCACATACACACACACACACACACACACACACACACACACACACACAGAGCCAGGTACCTGTTGGAAATAGTAGCATCTCCTGAGACAGGAGGTCATAAGTTACAGGCCAGTCAAGGTACTTTAAAAAAGCCCTGTGTCAAATACCAATGGGAA
>PVKN010029492.1:0-12979 GCA_004027915.1 Capromys pilorides
TTGGGAAACAAACAAGTTTCTCAGGGCTTGAAAGCTACTACAGGGCCCTGGTAGCAATTCCTTCAATCACCCCTGCTATCTCTAGAGATCTTGATAACGAAATATGGAAACTTATAACCAGGGATAGGAAAATTAAGGCAAGGCCTGGGAGATGAGTGCTAGCCTAGGAATAGTAAATAGTTTGATATTAAGACAAAGCTCCATGGCTGTGGTTTTAAGATTAATTTTATTATAGTTCTTCATTTACTTCCTGTTATATAAATATAATTCAGGCTTAGTTTTTGACTTAACTATTTTCTTGTTGAATCAGACTTCTTAAGATACTAATATGATTTTTAAAAATGCTCTCGAAAAGTAGAAACAGTGAAGCTATAGGATAGCACCCAATATGTGTGTAGCATACACACCACACGCGTGGGTGTGCCTAATCTACTGCAGATGCCATGTGGACATGATCACACTACATGGCACCCCCTGCATCACCTGCTTAATGGGTGGCAGGTGCTATTCTGAGACCCTTGTTCATGAGCTACCCACCCAAGGCCATGGCCCTGGAAATGCACGTTCCAAAAGCTGCCCCTGCTGCCTTGACAGATTTATACTGTGGAGCTCTCTGGTGACATAAGCTTTTGCAGTGTTAAGCTCAAAATCCTCAGATACTTATGCACCACATTAAAATGCTTGCTTGTCCCGCCTCAAGAAATAAGGACAAGGATGAGAGCTTAGCCTTTGGAAATTGTTGGTAATATAACACTGCTGCTGTCCCTGGGCCGCATTTGGTGAAGTGCAACCTTAAGGCACTAGGGACCATCTAGAGTCTGACTTTTCAGAGCTGCCCCAAACTGGTCTGAATGTTTCTCAGATAATGCAAAATATCTGTAGGTTTCTGTAATACTCTGTTGCCTGAGATCCAGTTGAACCTGTTCATGTTAGGACGAACCCTACAAGTGTTAATGTTTATTTTCTTGATGATATTTGACTCCTGGGACAAAATAACCCTTGATAAGCTCCATTCCCAGGATGCAGTGTCTGTTGCACCAGCAATATAGAAAGGCACTGTTTTCCTACCAAGAAGACTGTGTAACTCTGTGTCTTAAATGATCTGAAGATGGGGTATAGTACTTCTTAAAATTGTTTTCTAGTGCCAAAAAAGTAACCTTGTTTTCTTCAAAGAATAAAGAAAAAGTATGTAATATGCTGTCAACTAACTTCCTGGCCCCCGTTTCTGATCTGAAATCCCCAGAGCTTCATTCTGTCCGACACAAGAACAGGAGGAAAGAGTCCATTGATGTGAAGTCCATTTCATCCAGAGGCAGCGATGGTGAGACACACTTCTGATTTCTCTCCTTTCAAAAAGGTAGAAATGACAGAATGTGTCCAAGACTTGGTCAGTGTATAAACTCCAAGCAGAAAGATTTCAAGTACACTGCTCTGCCCTCCCCGCCCCCAGCAGACCAAAAGGTTTCAATTGTTGAAAAGTTTGGTGCCTTCCGCAGTGCCCAGCTTCTCTGAAGGCCTCCAGGCCTTTTGCCTCCTAGCTCCATAGCCACCAGAACAGTCTAGGCAGAGCCACACTCAGTGCTGGGTGTCCTGTGTCCCAAGCCAACACACTGCCATTTGTCACTGCACCTGCTACACCCACTTAATTTCCCTTAACAAAACATTATAAACATGGTGAGTCAGAATTTAGCAAAACATTTCAGCCCTACAAGGCAGAATTTAGCAAAACATGCCCTGAGTGCAGTGAATCAGGCTTAGGGAACCACTGGATTTGTGGGGAGCTGGAGTTGAGGGCGATTCTGGGCATGGCTGGGGCGGTGACTGGAGGCAGCCCTAGGGAAGATGGTGAGTTTCATTGGTGATGCCTGGGAAGCTAAAAGAGAGGAGGATGTGGGCTTGAGGGTCTGGAGGTGGCGGTAAAGCCAGGGCAGGGGTGGGTGCTGGTGCGTGACAGCACCCTGGGTGGGGAGGCTGAGGAAACAGGCCTTGCAGAGGACAGAGGTTGGTGAGCTGGGTGACTAGAGTCCTGCGAATGCGGAGCAGGAGGTATCAGGAGAGAGCGGGCTGCTTCATTTGGCAGCGCTAGAGTGGAACCCAGGGCCTCACCATGTTAGGCAAGAGCTCGAAGCCCTACATTTAGTTTGTGTTTGTAACTGAAAGACCAGACTGTGAAGGCACAAGGAGGGGACAGTTGATGTCTGTGACAGAAAGGAGGCGCAGGGTGGCATCATAAAGGAAGAACAGAACATCTCATGGAGGCCTTCCTGGCCTTCTGGTCACAGCAGAGAGCCTGAGAAGGAGGGCAGCTGAAATCACAAGGACAGGGATACAGCTCAGTGAGTGAGGCGGGCGGGCCGGCTCGAGGGTGAGGGCACATTGGCAGAGCCTCCTGGGCACGGCTGAGGGCACACTCAGACCGGGCACCGGCAGCAAGCAGATGTGTGCAGGCATTGGAGCCTGGCCAGCCCCATTCAAGAGGACAGCTTGAGCCAGGTCCCAGTGACGGGCAGCACACAGACCAGGCTGTGGTGGCACCCATGCTGGCAGGAGCAGGCCACTCCACAGCTGTCTCTAGGTCACAGCTGCCACACCTTCTGCCTGCCCAGGGAGTGAGAACTAGGAATAGTGCTTTTCAGTGAATGCCTCTACCTACCATGGGCTCTGGTGTTGCAGCTCTAGAGGCAACACTGCCCCGTCCACCCTGAGGGAGGCTCCTCTCCATCCCCCCAACACACACACTGTGGCTGTGAACCTCGCCTCTTTGCCACACTGGTCTCTCAACCTCAGCCATGCCTCAGCTTCAGAGTGGAAGGGCGGAAACTGCCCAGTGGGCATTAAGGACCTGTGGGAAAGGGGGCCTGGGTTCATCAGCCCCTGAAATTCCCAACCCACTGGTCACCAGTGTCACCAGCCAGACCTCCTTTCCATACATGGGCAGGTGGGGGCTGAGCCGTTCACTTTCTGGGAATAAAACGCAGGTGAGCACTTTTTTTTTTTTGGAGGGAGGCATTAGTCCTGGGAGGAAGCATTCAGCTGGGCCACCAGACCTGGACAGGTCTCTCTTGTCTCCTCTCCAGCCCCAAGCCTGCAGAATCGTCGCTACCCATCCATGGCGAGAATCCACTCCATGACCATTGAGGCTCCCATCACGAAGGTGAGTAGCAGCTGCCACCCCACTCCCCAGTCAGGGCCCCCACCCCTGGGCTCAGTGCTAGAGAAGGAGTCTGTTCATATTTGGAGTCCAGCTGCTAAAAGGAGAAACTGATGTTAAACAAATGCCTGGCCTGTATATGTGGAGTTGTAAATGAGAGCAAAAGCTGGGAAGGAGCATGCAACATTGTGAAAAAATGAGGCACAAAGGTACACAGGAGGCTGCTCTGAGGAGGAAGTCCCTGCATGGGACCGGGCCAGCAAAGAGAATGTAGACACAGTGGTTCCCAGACACCGGAAAGGAAGTCGGGGTGGTGCAGCTGGGCAGCGCATGATCCAGTGAGCACACAGGGTGGAGAATTGGCCCAGGCTGGGATGCTCTGTCCCTTGAGCTGTACTGAGACCAGGACAGTTGCATGCCTTCTATTTGTATACAATAGGAGTTCACAGTGGGGTGGAAATGACCGGGTGATCAGGCGTGGGAGTGGCAGAATTCCCTGCAGCCATGCAGGGGGCCAATCACTGATCAGGAGAGTGAAAGAGAAGTGAACAGGCTGGTGTAGGCTTTGCTGGAATTCTTGGCAAGAATCTGGCAGCTGAGCCTAGGCCTGAGGTCCTGGGAGTGGAGAAAAATGGATGGATAAGAAATGTTAGGGCCAGTAATAGCTGAACTTGGGGGACTGTCGGAGGAAGAGGCACACCAGCTTCAACTTCAATTTCAGACATGGAGGATATGCAGTGGCTGTGTCAGGCAGGCCAGCGAATGTGTAAGTCTGAAGCTCAGGAGCCAGGGTGGGTGCTGAGCGTCCCGGGTGGAAAAGTATGGAAGGAAGGGCCGTTTGCAAAGGGCCATGGAGGGGTCAGGGTTCTATCCAACCTCTGAGCAGCTCTGATGCCTGGGAGAGATCAGCAGCTCGATCCTGAGGGGGAGGACATGGGATAGCGCAGGTGCACAGTGGGCCTCAGCAGAGGCGCTGCCCTTGGACAGTACAGTGTCATCCCCTGCTTTCTTCTGGACCGCAGGCACATGAGAGCTTGGGAAGGAGCAGCCCCTGCTTTACTTCTCTCTTCCTTAGGTGATAAATATAATCAATGCAGCCCAAGAAAACAGCCCAGTCACAGTAGCAGAAGCCTTGGACAGAGTTCTGGAAATTTTACGGACCACAGAGCTCTACTCTCCTCAGCTGGGGACCAAAGATGAAGACCCGCACACCAGTGACCTGGTTGGAGGCCTCATGACTGTGAGTCCAGGGGGACTGGAAGTGCAGGGGGCCGAGTTCAGGGCCCTCTAGCCCCTCTAGGCTGTGTGCTTGCCTGCAGCTGCAGAAATATTGCTGGGTAGGGAACAGAGGGACCGTAACTAGGTGCAGCCACCTTGGCTCCTGTGTGCTGTGCGTGTAGCTCCCAAGGCATCTTGCCATAAATCCACAAGATAGGCTGGCCATGGCTAGGGGGCAGCCTTGCAAGCTCCCTTACAGTGAAGAGGAAGTCAGCAGGCAGCTGAGGGCCTCAGATGCAGGACAGGGCTACCTAGGCCTTGTCTCCTGCTGCTTCCCCTTGAGCCACTGGGATGGGGGGCTGGGGGATGTCACAGCTCTGCTTCCTGGGGCTTCAGTTGGCCTCTACATTGTAGGCTCCTGCCTGTGTATTCAGCCAACCACAGACTGAAAACAGTGAAAGAATCAACACCCGCGTCTGTACTGAGC
This sequence comes from Capromys pilorides, assembly GCA_004027915.1. NCBI lineage: Eukaryota > Metazoa > Chordata > Mammalia > Rodentia > Capromyidae > Capromys > Capromys pilorides. The sequence goes on from PVKN010029492.1 coordinate 4,857, forward strand.
GTGTGCAGACCTTTTCCGTGGTCTGTCGTTCCCTAAAGAATATAGCAACAGCTTCCACGGTATTTACACTGTTTCTGGTATTCTGAGTAGCTCAGTCTGACTTCAGGTATCCAGGAGGATGCGGTGGGAGCTGAGCACCCTCAGATGTTAGCATTCAAGGGTGATCTTGAGTGTAGGAGGAGACCTAGGAATGCGCATGTAATGAAAGGGTTAGTGCTCACACCACAGCAGCTCCCCAGATCTTAGCTACTGAATCTTGTCTTTAAATCTTTCTATCTGCTGTCAGATTGCACAGAGTGGAGTGGTCCTGGCCCCATGGGGAGGTGGCAGGCACCACCCCGTCCAGCACTCCAGGGCCTACCCACAGCCCCCAAAGACTCCACCTACTCTTATTTGGCTAAAATCTGTTCAGCTTCAGTGGTCATCCATCCGTGAGGGAGGCAAAGGAAGGAAATTTTCATTACTCTTTTGGGCTCCTAGCTGTAGCTGAAACTGGAAGGATTATTTAGGAGAAGAGCAAGCCCAAGAATTGTTAGGAGTTTTAGGAGGACAGTTTCCACCAACCCTGCCTCAAGGGCTTTCCCTCCCTTCTGCCCCTGGGCTGATCTCAGGTTCCCTCTTTGCATGTGTTGTAGTCTTCAGTCTCAATGGCACACCCGCAAATGTGGCCCAGGGACCAGCTGTCCCCTGCCACACCTGCTTCAGTTTCCAGTCTTGATAATGCAGGCTTTCCGCTCATTCCTATTTGCCTTTGAGAACTAGAGGGATAAAAGCAAGGAGACACCAGGGACATCCCCATGCTTGCCTTAGAAGCAGGACATCGGTGGCTGTGGTTGCTAATCTATTTATCTCTCTTTGGAGATTAAATTCTTGGCCTAAAGATCCGAGACTTCAGGGTAGTCCTCCGTTGCTTGATACTGTTGTAAACTGTAGTGTAGGTCTTTCTGGGGCTGGCAGACAAACCCAGGTGACATTTAAGCAAAGACCTATATAATGAGGTCAGGGATGGAAGAGACAAGGAAACAGATTCAAGAACAAGTTGTAGACTGGCTTGAGTCCAAGAGCTAGGAAATAGAACACCAGATTCTGTTCACTCTAACTGGGCCTCTCTGGAGCCCTCAGATCCAGGAACTCTTCTCTCTGAAATGTTAGCGGCAGGGTTCATTCTTACAAACAAATACCAAAAAAAAAAAGTAGTTAGAAAACATTCATGTAAGAACAAATCAAATATGACCCCAGGTTTTTAAAGACTGTCTCCCATGTTCTGAGAGAACATAAGAATAACAGAGTCCCTAAGCAGGCACTCGGGGGGACATCAGAATTACATTAATCCAATGAAGATTGCTTCTGTGACTTCACTCTCATAACTTTAAAGTGCCCGAAGAGAAAGTTGCCCTGAAAACCAAGCCACACAGGTAGGGATGTGAGCACAGTCGCATCTACCACGCTCCCAGTTCTCCACTGCCTGGGACCAGGAGCCGTGGGAGCCCTGGATCACAGCTGCTGTGTGAAGTTAATGCTGAGCTCTGTCCCGGCTTGGCATGGCAGGAAGTGGGTGTTCAGGGTGCTGCTCTTGGGTCAACAAAGAGCTGAGTGCAGGAGGATGGGATGTAAAGTGCGCTCTTACTCGCATCTCTTTTTGTTCCAGGATGGCTTGAGAAGACTGTCGGGAAACGAGTATGTGTTCACGAAGAGTAAGTGTGGGTCTGTCCCTGTTGCTAAGAGCCTGTCTCCAGCCCTGCCACCCCAGGTGTGGTGATTATTACTCCAGGGAGGCCTTGGTGTGATTTCTTGGTGTATTCAGCTATGTGCAGCTCTAGGCTTTGTGTTTGAAACTAGGGCTCCCAATGTAAATTACTTCTCCAAGCAGTTAGAATAAGCCTTGTAAATCTCCATAACATGAGCACACAGCTAAGCTGGACTGTTTTTCTCTTTGGGCATCTTGAGGCTTCATAAAGAAGACCCTTGACAAGAAAATCTTCCTTCCTGAGGAAGTCAAGACTTGTTTCCACAGTGGCAGCCATAGCGATGGTGACAGGTGCTCAGGGACACCAAGACCCCACAGTAACCAGCCTCCCCCGCATGTGTTTGCCCAGATGTGCACCAGAGTCACAGTCCCCTTGCAATGCCCGTCACCATCAATGATGTCCCCCCATGCATCGCCCAACTGCTTGATAATGAGGAAAGCTGGGACTTCAACGTCTTCGAGTTGGAAGCAGTCACACATAAAAGGTAGGTGACATTGCTGGCCTCAGACTGGGGGCATGGTGGCCACATTCAAGGCCTTCCCACTTGGGGACTGAGGGAGACGTGTGTCCTGTGTGAGATCTGCTATGGAGAGGAAGTACACGTCGCTGGGGAGTGGAGAGGGGTGCCCAGATGTGCTCATGGCTGCCTGGCTCATGGCTTCATGCTGTGAGATCAGAGTGCTATGATTGCTCATCCCTGGACTTGCTGAAGCACCATCCTGCAAAATGAGCCTGAAGCGGGGTGCACTGGACCCACCTGTAGGTCCAGTTACCTGAAAGGCTATGGCAGCCTTATGGCAGAATCACTTGAGCCCAGGAATTCAGGGCCAGCCTGGGCAACAGAGCCAGACTCTGGCTACAGAAAAAGGAAAAAAAGAGGGAGGGAGGGAAGGAGGAAGAAAAGGAGGGAGGGAAGAAGGGATGGAGGGAAGAAGGGTGGGAGGGAAGGAGAGAAAGAGGGAGAAAAAAAGAAAAACAGGGACTTTGAGAACACAACAGCCTTTTCTTGGCTCCCTCTTGCAGGTGGAAGGTTAGAGGACCAGAGGATCTGTTTTACATCCCTGAGGGTTGCTCCATGTGGGATATGAATCACTTGCTGTAGATAAATAATGTGACTCTAAATGCTGTAACTTTGCTAAGGCCACGCACACTGTTCCTCATGTCCTGCAGTTGAGGAGGTGAGAAGCAGTCTCAGGGCCTACAAGGAAGTAGAGATAGAGGAGCACTGCCACGGGCCTTCCTTGGCTGTCAGGACCACCATGGTCTGTGACTTACAAATAACTCAGAAATAACGTGGCCTTTACACTAAGAGGTTGCTGGGGAGAAAGTACACCGGGTCCTACTGATATAGAGGAGGGGCATTCTTTTGCCCCCATGAAGGTGACATTGTTAGGAAAATGCCTCCATGCCCCATCATCAGCCAAGGAAAATTTCTGACCCTAAATGCAACAAGTTTAGATTGTTTTCCTCTTTTGCAGGCCACTGGTTTACTTGGGCTTAAAAGTCTTCTCCCGCTTTGGAGTATGTGAATTTTTAAACTGTTCTGAAGGTACTCTTCGGGCCTGGCTCCAAGTGATTGAAGCAAACTATCACTCCTCCAATGCCTACCACAACTCCACCCACGCCGCTGATGTCCTGCATGCCACGGCTTTCTTCCTGAGAAAGGAAAGAGTCAAGGTAGGGTTTCGATACCATGATTCACTGCCTGCCTGGATCAGAGATCCAGAACTTGACATTGTTAAGCACAGTAGGCCAATGGCTATTTTGCAACTAATTTAACAGTGGTTCTTTGGACACCAACTAGGTCATCAGTGTTACAAAGACATGACCTTTCTTTCCTCCTTCAAATGCTTGAAATACTAATTTGTGCCATCATAGCATCTCTTTTATATGTATGGCCAATCCAGGTTCCTGTCTCCAGACCTTTGCCAAGAGCTTTGTGAAGTTCTGGGTTGCACGACAGAACTCAACCCATTTATGCTGAAGATTGCAATTTTTTAAAATTTAATGAAATTTATATATGTTACCTAGAAAACTCCAAGTACTAAGAATTTGAGAAAAAAAAAATTATGTTCTGTTGTTATGGGTATCCCCAAAATGGTCACTAGGCATGGAAGGGTTAATTATTCTAGCACATGGTCACCTAGGTCTTGAGGTTAAGTCTCAATAGCAGGATTGGGCCACTGGCCTGTTATATAATCCAGATGATAATGACATGTACGTGTACGGGCCCGCTGACTGACGTGTGCGTGGTGTTGCCTGTGGATGTGCTCAGGCACGTCTGTGCCAGTGACCCTTGTCTAACTGTGGTAGCCCCACATACCTTAGGTTATGCCAGGTTCAGTGCTGTCTGTCTCACATGTGCGCAGTTGACCAGCCAGCCCCAACTGCTGTGGAAGGCTGGCAGGCAACCCCGTTGCCCCTGCCTCTCAAGGACTTTCCCTTGCAAAATTGCCTCTGAACTCCCTTGCTACACACAGAAATAAAGCTTAAACCTTAGATACCGTTGGGGAATTCACATCAATCTGAATTCATAGCGTTAGACTGTTTTCTGGGAGCTAGGCCTGGTGGCATGCCTCTGTCATCCTAGCCCTCTGGAAGACTGAGGATCACAAGTTCAAGCCCAGCTTGGGCAATCAGCAAGACCCTGTCTCGAGATAAAAAGAAGTGGGCTGGAAATGTAACTCAATATGAAGACCTGATTTCAAATCTGAGTAGCAGAGGACTCAAGGAGAGGAGCAGGGTGGCCAGAGGCACAGGAATGGCACCAGAACTGGAGAGAAACCTGCTTCTTTTCAGTTTGCCTGACTACCTGAATGCTTACTTCTATCCGCAAGAAGGCAGATCATGTGGTCTGGGAATGATGCTTTGAGAGATTTTTGTCTTTTGTCTTAAAATAGTAACCATAGTAACCTGTGTCCATGGGCCTTTCTGGAGGAGGAGCCACAGCCCCTCAACCCCCCTGCTGTAGTGCAGCTGCTCATCTTCCTGTAAGAGGTGTCACACAGATGAGCTTGCATGGGCAACTGGGGATAGCACCCAGGTCATTAGCGCCAAGACCAGAGGTCCCCTGCCACAGCCTACGAGTGTGTCTTCCTGACCCCTGCATAGAGGGACACAGACTGGACTTGCCTGGGACTGGGAATTCCTCATCCCTCACTGCTCTCCCAGCCTCGCCCCCTCCACAGGTTTCTGCTGCTGTGCCGATGCTCCTTGAATTGCTCAATCACCGTCCTAGAAGCAGGATTGGGGCTAGAGATAAGATGCTCACCATCACCAGTCCTCCAGGAGCTCAGGAGCCAGAGCTGCAGGCAGCCTTGCCATGGGCTGACCGGCTGCCCTGCCACCTTAGAATCCAGATCCTTGCACATGCTGAGTGTGAGCTCCAACCCAGCTCAAGGGACATCCCTGACCCGCCACAGAAACTGTGCTCAGGAGCTGGCGACCCTTCGGTGTGTCCCAGGCTCACTCCTCGAGTTCCCAGGCCCACCGCGAGTGGGGTAGCCCTGGAGCCAGCCTCCCTCTCATTCCCTGGATATTCTCTATGTGACTCCAGAGGGATAGGCCGCTCCAGAATGCAGCCCACAGTGGCCAGCGCCTGTGGCACAATCCAGAGATTTCCTCCTGGCAAAAGAAGGGGCGAAGGATGCCAGATATCTGTACTCCCCCACCCCCGCCCCCCACTGCACAGGTTTATGTTTCTTACAGCCGGTTTCTCAACCACCCACCACACATACACCCACACACACACAGAGGGGCTGGTCCTTTTCTTCCCCTGTTGGTGAGCTGGGACATCTCTCACCTCCCGCCATTGCTTCCCACCGCAGGACATGCTCATGATTGGTACCTTTGCACAGGTGCCATCGTCATGAAATTTGGGTAAATCTGGGTGAGCTGGAAGGAAAGGCAGCTCCCATGCAATTCCACTGTGCTCTCTACTCCGTACCTGAGTCTACCTCTATTAATCTTTTTACGTAAGTTGGCCTAAGACCTCCAGCAGTGCAGGAAAGATGGAGAGCAGCAGCTGGAGGCCTGGGGCAGGAAGAACCACGGGAGGTGGGGCCTCGGCCCGGGCAGGCCTGGGTCCTGAGCGTGGAAGCTGCGGTGCACCCCCACCCCACCCCCAGTTGCACAGTGGGGTCAATCTGCTGGCCGGTGCTGGCCACTGCTGTGCTCAGAAACCTGGTCAGCAGAGTGGGACCAACACAGGGTTTGCTCCCCAGATCCCAGAGGCCTAAATTCCAACTAGAACTGGCTCCCTTCGGGGGACACAGAGCTTTCAGACAAGCTCACTGCATCATAAACCCATACGGGCCCTGCAGTTGGAGCTAGTGGGCGTTCAGGAAGGCTGAGCTTCAGCTTCCTCCTTACCCAAGGAGAGGCTATGCCTCCCACAAGCCTGTGCGACAAGCAGGGACACCCAGCTCATACCCGCCTTTAGGCCCCATCCAGGGACAGGCCCCTGGCTTCTGGCTCCTGCCACAAGGATGCCTTCTAGGCTCTGAGTAAGCCCTCTGTGGGCGTGGCTGTTGGCTGGGGCTTAGCTGAGCCCTCTCTTCTGCCTGGGGTGCCTCTTACGCCACATGTGGCTTGGCTAAGACCTGCTTCTCTGTGAGTTCACTCCCTGCCTTTTAGCAGCTGTCCCTGGCCACCTTCTGACCCTGTGCTGTCTGACTTGGTGGTATTGATAGCCTCACGTAGCTACTGAGTAAAATTAGTTGCAAAGTCCTCCATCGTGCCTACCTACGCTGGCACAAAGAACATTTCTGTCGTCACAGTGTTGGCCACTGCTGCTCTAAGCTAGCCCAGGCCCCATGGTTATGCTCCTAAAACTTGTACTTTTCCTTCTTAACCCCTCTCACCATGTCTTTAAATATATTTGCTTTTCCACTAGAGTATAAGCTCCATTAGTTCAGAGACTATGTGCATATAAATCATTGCGGGCATTATGCATGCTAACTAGCACCCAGTCTGCACCTCATGAATAATTACTGGATGGATTCATAGTACGCTGTGTCTTATGCCACAGTATCCATTGGTAACTGCAGGCCAAGAGCACGCATCCCCCGATGGTTGCGTTTGTATTTCTTTGCATAATGAAAGCTTTAGAGATTTGCCCTTTCTGCCTTTGCTGCCTGCTAGCCCAGTGCTTATTTTCTCTGAGTTACACGAGCCCCCTCAGCCTTGGGCTCCCAGTAAAACTGATCTCCGCCCTTGACCTAGCTGGGCCCTCTTCGTTCTACCATCCTGCAACTAGTGCTATTGTGCCTCTGATCTTTACTGCGGGTGCTTCCAAAATCTTTTCAGAACTGGGCAAATACAGTAAAGGTCATGACAGAAGCACCTGGCAGGCACAGGCACTTGGCTTCTCCTGCTGTCATCTGTCCTGTTGCTGGAGGACATTCCACCCCCAGCAGAGAGGACAGGTTTCTTTTGGCCCACAAGTTTCAGTACACAGTCAGCTGGCTGCAAGGGAGAAGTAGGATGGCAGGGGGCACAGAAGAGGAAGGACACTCCTGTCCTCACAGCTGGGAGGAAGCCAGGGACAGAACACACCGCCCCAGCCATGTCCCTAGTGACCTCCTCCAGCCCCACTCCCAACAGCAGCACACTCAGCCCTTAAGTACTCAGAGGATGCCTCACTAACACGCATCGCACCCCAATCCGGTCACCTTCCTTCCACTGTCTAGGTGCTAGGGGACATTTTGGATCCAGCCGCAGCGCTGCAGGGATGGACACCTGGGCTCTGGAGAAAGTCTAGGCCTCTGCTGGGCCACTCCTTAACTCGGGCTAGAAGGCCAAAAGAATTCTGGGAAACCCCACTTCCCTCAGCCCTTCCCCCTGAAAGGGCTTTTGGATCCTGGGGGTGATGCCTGCTGTCTCTTCCCCTCATCCCAGGGAAGCCTAGATCAGCTGGATGAAGTGGCAGCACTGATCGCTGCCACAGTCCATGATGTGGATCACCCCGGCAGGACCAACTCTTTCCTCTGCAACGCCGGCAGTGAGCTTGCTGTGCTCTACAATGACACCGCGGTGTTAGAGAGTCACCACACAGCCCTGGCCTTCCAGCTCACAGTCAAGGATGCCAAATGCAACATATTCAAGAACATTGACAGGTTGGTTCTGCTCAGGCTCCTGGGCTCTGGTCTGTGAGGCTCAAGTGGGCAACTCAGCTTTCCCTGACTTCTCTGTGTACTCCGCTTAGGGCAAATGCGAATAATAGTTGTGCCGCGGAGTCAGATGATAAAATCCTAACCTGGCCCTCATCAGCTTGATTTTACTATTCAGACTGCCATTGTGCTTTTAAAATCTTATTTGTCTTCCTTAAAGTCATAAAAATGTTTTGTATCCTGCAAAGCACATACTGATTGTATT
>PVKN010029493.1:0-12982 GCA_004027915.1 Capromys pilorides
CCCCCCAAAGCCTCATGCAATCATGGGGCGGGGACTACTAGAATTTGAGACATGAGTCATGATCCACTAGGATTATGAGTTACAATTGGTTCCTCCCTGGAGCATGACCTGGGCCTGCCTAGGATATGATTGGCTCCTCCCTAGAGCGGGATCAAGGGCCCATCCTGGGGTGTGATTGGTTCCACCCTAGGGCACAACGAGCCCACGTCAGAGTGACTGAGCACAAAGAGACTTTTTAAAGGGCTGTTACTCTCTGCTCCGGGAGTTGGTTGTTGTGCCGCCATGAACTGGATGCCCTCTGCCCTGTTCCACTCAGCCTTGGGCCAGTCGAATATGGACTGAAACCTCCAGCAACTGTGAGCTAAATAAACCTTTCCTTCCTTCATTTTGAGTGTCGGGTATTTGTCCCAGCAACGAGTAAAAGTAACTAAGACAATAAGCAATTAATTAAATAAATAAATAAGTTTGGGAGGTGTCCGATTTCAAACTGAGGACCTATAGTTTTCTGCATCCTCAGTCCCTATCAATTTTTTTTAATGACTTAAATACAAAATTCATTTGGAAGTGTTAAAACTTGATTTTAGAACTTATCCATTCTCTCTCCTCTCCTTCTTGTTCTCTACTGCACTGTTCAGTCTCCCTGGGAAATGTCCTAAAACCACCCAAACTTTTGTGGGCCGTTCTCTTATTTTTAGACTGAATGCACATTCCAAAGGGCAATCCCATCGGCAAAAGCAGACCGCACTTCCTTTGGCATGAACAGATGTTTTCATGCTGTGTTTTTAATAACCTCTCTCACTTAGATCTATTGCAGCAGTTTCCACAGAAGACCAGAGCTTTGTTTGTGTTGGGACGTTATCTGGCTGCTTGTACCCCTTTACAGTCCCAGGAGGTGCCTGCCTATGCCCCACTTGGCACCCTTGGGCAGGTGTGGTGTCAGAGAAAGTAAAAGCAGCTTTTCTTCTTCTTCTTTTTTTTTTTTTTTTTTTTCTAACTTTATTTAAGTTATGGCCAGCTCAGCCTACCCTGGGGGTGGGGCTTGTGCAGCATGTGGTACTGGGGTTTGATCTGCTGTCTGTGTGGCTGCCTAAACTTGCCTAAGCAGGCGCGTTAGACTGCTCAGCTATTTCTTCAGCCCCAAGGTTTTCTGCTTTTTAGAGAATGTATCTGCCATTTCCTTTATCTCAAGGAGTAGTGATTTCCTGATTCTACACACAAAAGATTTGCCGAAAGTTGCACAGTCACTAAAGACCAGCGACCAGGGGATTTTGATCTTTTCACTGTTCCGGGTGATTTAAATCCCACGTGTTCAGGCCAGTGTCCCCCAGGTGTGAGTAGGCGAACAGGAGCGCGACTGTGAGCTGTGTAAGCAGCACCAGGAGCTTCCCAAGAACTACAGATTGTGCAAAACAAACCTCTTAAGTAAATAATGGAAAATGATAGTTTATTTTAAGCCCTTTGAAAAGTTGGAAAATGATGCAATCAGAAAGAGCCCATCTGTTCTGAGTCAGCTCCTGACCTTTGACTACGTAAATACAAGAAACACATGGGCTGAGGCGAGGGCCAGGGCCCGCTTCTCTGCTGTCCAGAGGAACAAAGGCATCTTTCCTTCAGCTGGCAGATGTGCTAGGACACCACTACTCAGAACAGGACGCCCGGGCATTTATTCACAAATGCAATTGTTCGGTTCTTGGCTATTTTTTAATTTAAGGCTGGCGCAGCCTGCTCTGGGGGTGGGGCTGGAGCAGCATGTGGTTCCCAGGGATTGAACCACGGTTCCTGCTGTTCCTGCAGGTTGCCTAACTTTTCCTAAGCAGGTGCTTTAGGTCACTGAACCATCTTGCCAGCCCCTGGCTGTCTTGGTTCTTGTTTTTCTTTCCTTTTTAAACACACAGAGATGCTGGGTTAGGTGTTAGCCCTTAGCAATATGTAAGAAGGATTTGTATCTCAAATCAGCCTCAACCTTGGAAGGGTTAGATCTGTAAAATAAGGAAACTGGACCAGAAAGGTTCTGGTCATTCCAGCTCTAAAATGCAAAGGGCAAGCTGGGAATAGTGGTACACATCTTCACTTTTGGCACTCTGGGAGGCTGAGGCAGGAGAATACAATGTTTGAGGCCTGTCTGGACAACCAAGAAATTAAGCAAGACCTTGTCTTCAAGTAAGAGGGAGAGGGAGGGAAAGAGGAAGGAAGAGAGGGAGGCAGGGTGAGAGGTGGAGCGCAGGGTGGACTTGGTTCCATCTCATACCATAGAAATAAACACCTAATAACACTGCTGACCCAATTGAGCTACCTCAGAATCCACCCAGCAGTGCTTATGGCATCTTGATATTAACATACAGGAGAACGCCAGGCCCTGTCAAAAGCATTGCCCAGGGGTTTGAGGTCCTGAGTTCGATTCCCAGTACCAAAACAAAGGCACTGTGCCTCTAAGAAAATGTCCTGCAGGACAATGACAGCTCTGGTACCCATGTGAATTGCTGCTTTTTCTATGCACAGGTGCCACCTGGAAAGAGGAAACTCCCAGAGGAAGAGGGGAAATGTCTCCTTCTATTAGTCACCCTCCTGTCCCTGGGCAAAATGCCCAATACTCACAAAAAGGAGGAGCTTTTTTTTTTTTTTTTTTTTGACAAACAGTTTTCAGGGGTTTTTGTCCAAAGTCAGCTGGAAATTATAAAAACAAAAACAAAAACCACGTCATCCGGGCCCAGGGCAGTGGCAGCAGCACAGTAGATGGGCTTTGCAGAGGACAACCGTCTAGCCCGTGGCAGCCAAGAAGCTGAGAGTAAAGGGAGGGCCTGGGGAGAAGAAGGTGACTTCAGGGCCACAGCCCAGGCCCTGCCCCCACCATGACAGTCCTCCAATCCTTCTCATTAGCAGCGTCCACTTAGAGGTCGGTTATGGGCCATCTTGACCTTCTAGCTGCTCTCCAGCAGTGTTTATCTTCTGGGCCTTCAAGTGAAAACCTCACCCCAAGAAACCCTAATTACATCAAGCCGTGTCGTCTTAGCTAACCCGTGAGCACTGTTCTGACTCCTCTGGGGACTTGTGACCTGTTTCCTCTAAGTCCCCATTTGCCTCATGCATGTGCTGTGGTTGTCCCCATCCTGTGCCTGGAAGGTCTTCCCCAGAGGGGCGGTGGCCGTCAGCTTTGTGTCTCCAATACTTTAGTGTCTAGTATAGAAGAGGCGCTAAAAATAGGTCTGTGATTTGTGTGGGAAACGGACGAATCCAAATCCTTTCAGTGCGCCTTCCCTGGCGCTGCAGCCCTGTTTCTGTCATGCAGTTTCTAGTCCGCCCCACACAAATTATGTGGCACTTTCTTAAGCAGTCCTAGAAGTTCTGCTCTGCAAGTGTTTTTATGATATATGATTTAAAAAATGTGACTACCATCCAACAGAAAAACAGGCTCCTTGGAACACAGTGGTGAGTCCTCGCCCTCCTTATGCACTGGATTTGGCACCATGCGACTTCTGGCTCTTTTGCAAAGCCAAAGTGACCATTAAAGATATATGTTTTGAATCAACTCCAGATGTGGAGGCAGGCACCACCACACCACGAAAGACACTCAGGAAATTAGACTCCCAGAACTGCTTCGGAAAGTGGTAAGAGTCATGGCATTCAAGGAAGGGGGAGATCATGAGGGGAATTTGTGGCAATGACTCTTTGACTATAATACTCTTTTTATTTAAACACACACCATATTTTTGATCAATCTTTGTGTGATTTGATTTGATTTCACTTGCAGTTTGGGCTGGCCTTAAACTCACTGTGTAGCCCAAACTGGCCTTAAACCCATAGTGATCCTGAGTGCTGAGATTACAGGCATGTGCCACCCGTCTATAATTTTAAAAATTAAATGGAGCAAACACCTTTCCTTTACAATACATACTATCTGCACTATTTTAAGGCTGCAGAGCAACATACTGCTTTTCTAACTCATTTACTCCGTTTTCTACTGATGATCATTTACATGGCTTCTGCATTTTCAAGATGATGAACAATCCTATGATAAGTATTTGCTATACTTCCCCAGTTATTTCCTTAGCATATGTTCATAGTAAGAAACTGAATACATATTGTGACAGTCCCCCCTTCAGAGGCTGGTTTTACTTGTGCCCCAACCATTTCTGGATGAGAGGATAACCCCCCATCCACTTCCAAACCCAGCTACTAGCAATCACATAAGTTTGACAAGCTATTAGGCAAAACTTATCGTTGCTGCTCTAGATTGGATCTGAGATGTCCTTCAAACATCCATGTGTGGCCTTAGTCCTCGGGCTGGCACTATTGAGAGGTGATGGCAGCTTTAAGAGGCGGGGCCTAGGGAGAGGTCTGTATTGAGGAAGTGCCCCGAAGAGCATCATGGGAGCCAGTCCCTTCTCTTCCTTTTGCGTCCAGGTGCAGCTGGCTCTGCCATGCTCCGTCCTACGAGGGGAAGCCCAAGACCAGAGCACTGGCAACACCCATTCATGTATCAGAACTTCCAAAATGTTGAGCCAAAAGAAAGTTTTCCTCTCCCTCAGCTCATTATTTTAGGTTTTTTGTTACAGCAATGGAAAGTATCTAACACAGCTGCTTTGACTTCTTGCTAGGGAAGCACGGATCAAATTCTAGCATAAAATTTCATGTTAGCCATGAAGCCTGGCAGGATGTGGTCCTGAGTTAGGGAAGTAACAAGCAACTTGTGTCTGGCAACAGCCCTGGGGACACTCCATTTACCCTTTAAAATAACACAAAACACAAAGCAGCCTTATCTTGATGTTTGTGTAGTTACATTACTGGTTGTTTTGATTATCACTTCCTCTTTAAGAAGGCTCCCTAGAGCTGAATTTAGAAGGGCGCTGAGTGATTTATTCACTAACCTTGGATTCCCCCTCATTTCAGTGTGCAATCAGGACCTGAGAAAGTCCTGGGCTACACACTTTTTCTATGGATTAAGGCCAGCCCAGCACTTGGAGGCTGAGGCAGGAAGATAACCCAGAAATTTGAGGTCAACCTGGGCTATATAGTTTAAGGCCAGCCTAAACTACACAGTGAAACTCAATTTTTTAAAAAATCTTTGATTTATTTGGTACAGGGTCTCACTACATAGCTTGAACTCGCAGTGATCCTCCTGTCTCAGCCTCCCCAGTGCTGGGATTACAGACCTGTGCCACCACACCTGGTTTGGGTGGTCTCCATGTGTGCCCTGGGGCTGGGCCGGCGCAGTATGAAGTGTCGGGATTGAATCCAGATCCTTGCACTTGCCAGGCAGGCGTTTAGATTGCTGAGCTATCTTGCCAGCCCTCAGATTTTTAAAAGTGAACTCCAAAAGATGCTGTTCTTCTTCACTCAGGGCTCTTTGCTTTCCATTCTCCTTCCCAGTGAGGCCTCATCACCGTGACAACATCAAAGTCCTGGGTCAGGAATGGTGATGGCCCCGCACTACCTAGAGGAGCACGTACTCTGAGCTAGGCACTCCTGGAGGAATATCACTGCGGTAGACTCTCCACTCTTGTAACAAAGCTGTGACAAAGGTACTGCTGCTGCGTGGAAGCCCCTCCAGGCCAACTTGCCATGGCACACAGCTAGAGTGCAATAGAGCTGGCATCTGAACCACCACAGCCTGCCCTCTTAACCACTGTGACATGGGGACACTGCAGAGATAAGAGGTCCTTTCCTCATTTAGGATGCTGTCATCTGCACGTGATGCTTGGAGCTGCTGCAGCTACTCTGTGAGCATGATAGGAGATGTGGCTGAGACGTGAGGATGGTCTAGAGGAGCTGAACCGACCTGGGAGCTGCTCTACCTCAGGACTTCTTGAAAGAACTGCTATTATTCCCAAACACACATACAATAACCACATTTCAATTGTCCTGGTTTGTGTCTAGTTGTCCCCCGCCAAAGCCTCATGCAGTCATGGGGCAGGGACTTCGAGAGTTTCAGATTAATTTATGATCCCATGGGATTAAAGGTTTTAGTACTGCTGGGATTGTGGGTGTGAGTGCTACACCCAGCCTGAGGTGGGTAGTCTGAATGTAACATAACAGAGATGGAGACAGACTTCCTCTCTGTTGCCATGGTTGCCTCTGCTCCTCCCTTTGCTCTTTTGCTCTATGCCACTGCCATGAACTGCTGTCCTCTGCTATGTGCCACTCTGCCTTGGAGCCAGCCAAGTATGGACTAAAACCTCCAGTAACAGTGAGCTCAATAAACCTTTCTTTCCTTCATTTTGGGTGTTGGGTGTTTGTCCCAGCAATGAGAAGAGTAACTGAGACACCAACCAAGGGCCGAGGACTCTTTTAGACAGGCACAGGATGTGCCTGGTGTGCACAATTTTGATTCAGTCCATAAATATTGACTGAATGGTATACATATGTGAGGCACAACGCAAGATGGGAAAGGAAGGTGTCTGCATCCAGTGGGGCTGTAATCTGTGGCAAGCGCAGTGGCAGTGGAGGCAGGTGTGTGTGGGGTGAACCTTGAGGATGACTTCAGGTCAGGAAGGCAGAGGAGGCCCTTACAGTCCAGGGAAAGCAGATTCAGAGAACCCATGCCTATTAGTATCACCCATTTGCAGGTTTGTATTTACTTTGTGACATGTTTTGGTTTTGCATAAGAAATTTTAGGCCTTGCCAGGTGTGCTGGCCTATGCTGGTAAACCCAGCACTGAGCAGGCAGAGGCAGAAGGAACACCCAGAGTTTGAGGCCAGCCTGCATTACATAGTAAGATCCTGTTTCAAAAAACAAAACAAAATGAAACGAAAAAGCAAATGTGAGGCCATTGTTAGTGGGGGTATTTCATGTACTTAGGTAACTATAATAAGATGTCAGCTGACTTAGAAGGAACAAGCATGTTAAGAGAATGCCAGAGAGTGGAGGCCAAGGCATGGCTCCTGGATGGAAGCCCTCTGGGTCTTGAGCCAGAATCTGTAAGATATGATTCAGAGAGACACAGCTAAGAGCTAGGCAGAGACACTGCACAGAGAGCACGCACTTGGCCCCTAACCACTACTTATTAAGAGTATAATTTGTGTTTTCTCCTAAGACAGACGGAGCCTTAAAAGTGGTTCTTGCCAAAAGCCATGACTACCATTGGGCCCAACAGGTAGCTAAAGTAGAGCAAAGTTTGACTGTTATTTTGCAAAACTCTGGGTCAAACCCTTCTCTGCTCTATATCTAGATGAATTAGTCACTTAGAGGTATCTTCTAAAAACTGGCAAAACAAGGCTTATTAGTTCTAAATCTACCTAACCTTCTCTCACCACCCTTCAAAACTGAGACCATACTCCCCGAGTCCCTATGGCCCTAAACCTAGGGTTGCCTTGGGTTCAAGCACAGCCTCATAGGCCTGAGACTGCCCCCAAATTCTGAAGATTCCCCCATGGGAACTGAACTGTCCCTCTTGGGAGGATTCAACCCCGGCTATGAAAGCAGAACTGAGAAAACGGTCCACCAGACCCTGGCTGGATTAACAGCTGGTCTTCTGCAATCCCAGCACTTTGAGAGGCAGAGGCAGGAGGATGGAAGGCTGAGTCTAGTCCAGGCAATTTATAGAGAACTTGTATCAATCAGTCAGTCAATCCAAACAAAACCTGCTGGGGTTGTTTTGGTGGGTGAGCCCATCTGAGCCTGGGGTTTTTCCCTTCATTTCTCTTCCCTTCCATGGAAGCTGTTTGTAAATTCTTTTATTTCCATTATGAAAATGGAGGATGGGTGCTGGCCTGAGACAGCAACAGCTGCAACATGATAGCTTCGGGTTTTTTTGGAACTGGGCCTTGCACTTGCCAGGCAGGCACTTGTGCCATGGCAGCTCCCCTGCCCTATACCTTAGTTTTTGAACTCACAGAGGCAAGCCTTGAAACACCTGGTGCTGCTATGAAAAGCCTGAGACTACTTAGATGTTCATGATAGCAAAGCGGCAAGAGGCAAGGGAGGGTACAGGAGGTGACAGAGAAGGGACAGGAGGACATCGAAACCCAGCCATCACGCCAGACCGAGATTTCCCGAGGTGACCAAACAAACACCAAGAAGGAAGTGGCTTTCTGAGTTTAATCACGGAAAATGTCTATGCACACAAGTGCGAAGGCCCGCGGTGACCACCCCACAGTTCTGCGGCCTTCAACCTCACTTCCTTTATTTTCCAGTCCTCGTTATTCCCAAGTATAGAAATATAGAGATGAGACAAAAGTCCAATGTCCTGAGCGAGCAGGGAGCAATAGAGCCCAAGGAGAACGGCTTTTTCTTTTTTTTGGTCAGGCAGGCGCTTATGCTGCTAAACTATATCCCCCCACCCCCAGATGCCCCAGAACTGTTGTCTCACAGAATCCTGGCAAGCTGGAATTCAAACCTGCAGATAGCAGCTTCTCCTGCTGGCGCCGTGTGTGTTGTCTCCTCCCTTGCTTTCGGTGTTAACGGTTAGCATTTGTGGGAGCCTCGTGTTAGGCAGACGGTGGAAGTCAATAGAGATTAGTCCTCCTTCACTGAAGTAAGTATGCACATTCCTTGGCCTGCCTTTAACCCTCAATAAAAGTGAGATGCTTCTGGGGCTTTGGGCTCACTTTGAGAGCCTGATCTCAGTGAGACCTCTGAAGCTACCTTCACCCGGTCTTCTCGTCTTCACCGACTCATAACACAACATCCAAACATACCGTAGGCTCACGGTCTCACCCTAAGCCCTAGATCAAAGAGACTGGAGCCCTGGCCTCTAGGCCCTGATTCCATGATTTGCAGAGACTTGCACTGGACTGCAGAGAACTGACGGACTGATTTTTAGTACTGGGGATTTAACCCGAGGTCTTCGTTCTGAGCTACATCCCCAGCCTACAGGGCTTCACTAAATCGCTAACCGGCAATGCTCCAGCTTCAGCCTCATAGAATGCGGAGATTCCGGGTGTGGACTTCAGTACAGGAGGACTGGCCAACTCTCCCCGGGTTCTCCCGGGGCACGCCCCTTAACCTAGGCCGGCTTTGCAAACCGCCCCCCTCCTCAGCGCCCGGGGTAGGCAGGAAGCGGGGACGCCTCCTCAACCACCCTGACAGGCCGGTATTGGTTTCCTGCGAAGAGAGCCGCTCCTTGCCCCGCCCCACCCGACTCCTCGAAGGCTCCGCCCCTAGCGCCCAGCAGCCTCCGCGCGTCCCATTGGCCCCGCCCATCGGCGCAAGGGCGCGCCGTGCGTCCTTCTCGCTGCGGGACGCGGTAGCGCGCACGCCTTGCGTCCTGGCGCCTGTAGGATTCAGGCCTCCGGCCTGGAAAGGGGGCCGCGGGGTCGCCATGTTCTCCTTGGCGCTGCGGTCCCGGGCGGCAGGCCTCACCGCCTCGTGGGTAAGGAGGCTACCGACAGCTCGGCTCTGCCGCTGTCTTCCCCGCTTTCGGGCCTCCTTTCGCGGCGGGCGCCGGCGAATCCTGGGCACGGGAGGGCCGGCGGCGGCGGGGCGAGGACGCGGAGGCCTTGGTCCTGCGGCGCGGGAAGGTCGGCAGAGCGGGGCGCGGGGCGGGATTCCCGGGTCCGCGGGCTGGCCCGGTCCGGGAGCTTCTCCTGGTTCAGATGCATTTTCCGCACTCGTGCTTTTCCTGTCGGAAGCGATCAGTGAATAATTTAAGCGAACCACCTATGCAAGGACACCGCGGTCACCCTCGCGCGGCGGGGGCTTTATGGCCTTTCCAGGTCCAAGTCCATCTTTGCGTTAGAGACAGTCGTAGGCAGCTTGAAACACTCGAGTTAACTTTCAAAGTCAGGGTGCCAGGAAACATGGTAGTAGGGCATTTGCTGGAAAGAAGCCGTTGGTGGGTGGTTGGTTTTCCAGCCGTGAAACAGGTTGAGTTGGTCTCGCGTGTGTCAGTGTGGACGGCTCTTGGCCCCGGCTCGACGGCTTCTCCGCTGCTGGGCGCTCTGTGACCTTGCCTTTCGTCCTTGGCCTCCCAGCCGTATGAAGGAGTCGTCCTGCTCAGTTCAGTCCCTGAGTAAACATGTACGTCCGTGCACTGCGGGTCCAGCTGCCCCTGGGTTGCGGTAGTGATAGGTGACAGACGGTGATTTCTGTGTGCCAAATGCTATTATTTACATTTTTACATCTCTGTTGAGATTAGCACTATGTTTTCTTCAAGACGTCAGAAAGAAATGGGTATAAACAGCCCTATTTCTGGTGGAATTGTTAGTGTCATGTAAAAAGAACATTAAGACACAGTGCAAAATACAGTGTTAGATCTGAATGGAGCCGTCCAGTCTGGTTTGAAGGTGAGATGAGATATTTTCTGGAAGTAATACTCTCAGAAGGGGTCAGAGGGTGTTCTAGGGGGACAGACGATGTGAGAAATGTAGTGGCTGGAAGAAGCGTGTTGTGTATGAGCACCCAGCTCTCCAGCTGGAGTAGAGAAGGGCAGGGCTGTCACTACTGAGCCAGGTTGCACCTTATTTGAGGCCGAGAGGAATCAGGGAGAGGTTTTAGAAGAGGGATAGGATCAGCTTTCTCTTTGGAATGGATTACTGGGTGGACCAAGGGCACAGTGCACTTCGGTGGGCCTAGAGGCAGGAGCACATAGAAGAAGCTTTAGATCCGACTTTGTTGATACGGGAAGAGTAGAAATAAGAGTACACAGGTTGGTTTCTTTTCTTTTTTAAGGCAAAAGGTATAAATAAGCAGTTTTAACTTCTGCAAGAAAATGTTTTATAAATAGCTGTATGATACGTGTCCAACACATTTTTCAAGTACTTTATTACACAAGTTACATGTAGGGAAAGCAATACCAAGAATAACAAATAGAATAAGCTCAAAAAATAAAATCCGTACCTTTTTTTTTTTTTTTTCCTTTTTGAGACAGGGTCTCACTATGCAGTTCATGCTGGCCGTGAACTTACTTTGTAGTTCAGGCTGGTTTTGAACTTGCAGTGATCCTCCTGCCTCAGCCTACAAAGTGTTGCGATTATGGGCATGTGCCACTACACCCGACTCTCCCTATAATATATTTTGTCTTTTTTTAAATTTTGATCATTTTATCAGTATTTCTGTCCTGTCATTTTAATGCTGCATAGTATTGTGTTGTGTATCCTATGTTTTACATCATTCACAAATAGTGGAATATCAGAAGGATCCTAGAAAAATATGGGTAAAGTCCTAAAAGCCAAATTTTGACTATGTACATCTTCAAAGAAATTGTCTATTCTGTTATGGTAATTCCTACATAATTGGTTAGCTCCGAGGCTTTTCAGCCAAAAAGCTTTCAACTCACTGCTTTAAAAGTGCCGGTGGCTGTGAATATAGCTTATTTTTAGATTACCTTCTATCACGTGCCAAGCCTTAGTTTCAAGCCCCCCCAGTATTATCCCTCTCCCCAAAGGAAAAGCAAACAAAAAAGCCCAGAACTTAGTCCTGTAAATTGTGACCTTGAGCCCCCCTCTTTCTTCCTGTAAAGTGATTTAGTATCTCCTGCAACAATTGGCTAAAAATTACAAATAATGGAGCAGTAGACCTAGGCTGAGCTTTTTCCTTTCTTTCCTTTGTAATTGCTCATGGTTTTCTGTAATGTTGACACTGCCTCATTCCCAAGCTACTGCATTTAGTTTGATAGCTGAAAGGATTGTGGTGGCATTTTCAAGTGTCAGCACATTTTCTCATTTTTTGAAGATATTTTTCCTTATGTGCTTATCCATGCCTTGATGTTGTCCAGTCATCGGCATTTTTTCCCTTGAAGATGTTTGTGCAACTCCCTCCACCCCATGCTGAGTAACTTCGGATAGTGTCCTGGAGCTCTCTGGTGATTGAGTCTTTTTCAAAGGCTGTATGCTATTGTTGTGCTCTCCACCTCCATTGTGTTGGCTCAGTTCTTCAGTGGGGCTCTGCTTTTAGCCTGTGTCACAGGATGTGTAAACAGTGTGGCACTTCACCATGCCTGTTCTGACACTTCCCCTTTCCTGAGGCTCCCACTTTTCCATGCTGGTGGTTTTCTTGCTGCTGGGCACCATGAACCACTAGCAGTATGTGCATGACTGTGCCATTGGGTGGCTTTTTGTTAACAGTAAAGACTGATAAAAGTGATTGTGTCTTTTAGTACCACCAGTGGTACAAGCTTCCAATGAGACTCATGATGTGCCCTTGTGGGTCAGGCTGGTGGGATGTTTTGAGGTGCCTGTTTTCCTTTTAGTTTTAGCTGCCCCTCCTGAGAAGGCCTGGGCCTGCCTTTAGGTTAAAAGTTCTAGAGAGAAAGCAAAAAGAAACCTCACTGGCTGCTTCCAGACATAAATTTCCCTCTGTGACTGCCTGCCTTTGGTGGTTCTCCAGTGCCTTCAGAAAGTTTTTGTTTTTTTAAATGTTTGACCAGGATAAATAATTACTATGAAAACAACAATATGCAATGTCAGTTACTGTTAACTGTCCTACTAACTTGTTTTGAAAGCGTTTCATTGCTATTTTTTTCATTAAAACGAATTAAAAATATTTGCCCAGAGTTTTGTCATTCCTTGCATGAGTTGTGCTTGCTTGCATTTTCTTCTTTTTTGGAGGGGAGGGGGGGAATTGAACTCAGGACCCTGTGCTTGCCAGGCAAGTGCTTATTCTCCTGAGCTATATCTCCCCAGCCCCAAGTTTTGCTTGCTAAAGCTACTCAGCCATGTTAGAATTGTGCCACCTTCAGTGATGGCATATTTTTTTCCAGTTTTTAAAATTTTGTGCTAAGAGGTGTTTTCCCATTCCATTAAGGCTTAACCCTAACTTTGTAACACCTCAAAGGTTGTCCATTTTGTCTCAGCACCTAAGAAAAAGTTCTCAATGTAGGAAAAACCTCAAAGCACTGTGCACCTCCTCCTTGGCTCAGGTGAGCTTACAGGTAGATAAAGTCATCCTAGGTTGGAAACTTAAGTGGAAGCCTTATTGAATTCTCCTAGCCTATTGAATATCATAGCTTAGCAACACAATACCCTGTAGGGCATTTGTTGTTTACCTTTGTGACTACACAGCTGTGTTTGCTTGAAAGTCCTTTTTTTTTTTTTTTTTTTTTTTTTG
>PVKN010029494.1:0-12980 GCA_004027915.1 Capromys pilorides
AAAAAAAAAAAAAAAAAAAAAAAAAAAAAAAAAAAAAAAAAAAAAAAAAAAAAAAAAAAAAAAAAAAAAAAAAAAAAAAAAAAAAAAAAAAAAAAAGAAGAAGAAGAAGAAAGAAAGAGACAAGAAAGAAGAAATAAATAAATAAATGTCAGACTAATGCGTACTAAATGAGGAAGAACATAGAAAAAATAAAAATAAAACTAGACTTTTTTATTTTAAAAATAAAATAAGCTAGACTCAAGAACCCACGTATTATATGAAATGTCCAGAAGAGGCAGTTTTATGAGTCAGAAAGTAGCTTGGTATTTACTTAGATGTAATGTAGGGTTAGTTAGGTGGGTGGTAACCAACAGACACATTCTGAAGTGATTAAAGTATGTTCTAAAATTGCCTGTGGTGGGACTTAGACATTTCTGTAAATCTCCTGAAAATTATTGAATCACAAACTTTAAACGAGTGAATTAGCATATGATTTCACTCTCCACAGAGCCATTTCTTATTTATTTATTTATTTATTTATTTATTTATTTATTTATTTATTTTTGTGGTAGCAGGGATTGAAGTCAGGACCCTGCACTTGCCAGGCAAGCACACTTATCCTACTGAGCTATCTCCCTGGCCCCTCAGAGCTATTTTAAAAATGGGTGTGATGGAAAATCCCAGCAGTGATCTTGAGCCCTTGGGTGACCTGAACTCCTTGCACATTGGGTAGTCTACTCCATTAGGGTAGGGGTGGTCTTGTAGTTCATCTGGCTTCCGGAGTTCAGGACCAAGAAGGTGGGAGGAGACAGGAGGTTCATTCTGATGCATTTATGAACTTCCATCTTCATAGTGATTGATAGGGCCAGAACCTTGGGAATGACTTCCTACTCTTTGCCAAGGGCACTTAGAAGAGCTGGTAGCAGCAGCTTCATGGGTCCTGGTGCCCACAGTAAGAGAGCTCAAAGAGCTACAGAGAGTCATAGGTAGGAACTCTCTCCACAGAGCAAGCCTGGGTTTGTTCACCCACCAGGGGCTTTGCTGGCCCAAGACCCCATCTGATTCTGGTACTCACTGCCCCAGATTCCAGCAAATCTCCACTGGCAGGCCCAGCATGTCCACAGAGCTTCGCTGTGGTTGTCTCATCACCATGACCTAATAGGTAATCATATTTGTGAGATCTTATGAATAGCGTCTTATTTCTCTCTTATATTCCAATGCATAAAATTGTCTACTTTATTTCTCTTCCCTGTTTGTTTCTCCACTCTGATGAGCATTTGTATCAACTTTGCCCCTTAAGACATTAAATACTATGGCTTAAATTTTCCTCCAGTGTAGTAATATTTGAGCACTGGCTTCATACTGGAAACCTAGTTGGTGAATAAAATGTTCCTGAATCCATCCTCAAACTATAGATGAGACTGAGCTGGAGTCAACAGGACCAGAAGGCCAAGACAGTGCCATTGTATGTGTCTCTACAGTTCTCAGCACACAGGCTCAAGGCAGACTCTGCACAAGATGGGGTGAATACAACTGAACAGTGTTTGGTGCTTCTGAAAAGAGTAGGCAGTTGTTTGGGGAGTTAGGGAGGGACAGGTTTCAACATGAGGCTTGGATGCCACATCAGGACGATGTCCTTCCATCCACAGGTAATCATGGCGGTGGTGCTCTGGGTGTAACTAGGAAACCACTCCTGGCTTCCCTACTTGCTGTACTTACATTGCAGAAGCTTACATGTACCTGCAGGGATCCATATGTGAGACATTTTCCATTGGCTCCCATCTAACATTAATATCTTCTCCCGTTGTGGATTGCATAGCTAGGAGCTTTCTAAAACTCAATCCATTAGTGAAAAAAAAACATGTTTCACCAAGATTGCATTTGTAATTCAAGGTTGTGTATTTTGTCTCAAATGTTTATAAAGTATGGAACTAGCATGTGGGGTAAACTGGGACATGGGTTGCTTTCTTTCTCACCAGGTGAGATTGCTAATGCGAAATTGATGAAGTTATTCATTAAGCATCAATTCTAAAATTCCAAATTTTGCCGGTGACCAACGTCCATTTCTTAGTTGTAACACAGGAAAGGTAATTACCACCTTTAAACTCTGGATTTCTAGTTCTCCAGAGCTCTGAGGCTTGACTGCTTGTACCATTATTGGCAAAGGAGAAGGATGTTTGAGTGAAAAGTTATTATTTATGGCCTGAGTGAACTTCCAATGCCATCTTTTCCATATCTCAGTTACACCACCATATGTCACCAACTTTTCTGAATCACAACCTGTAGAAACCCCAAAGGTGGAGACCCTCACCTGTAATGTAGAAAAGCAACCTGGAACCTGTGCACAAGATGAGAGCATGACCTGAATAGGGAGTAGGAATAAAGCATTTAGGCAAGTTACTGACAGAAGCAAAATGCTCAGTAAGTGCCAGGAGCCGTTAGGTTTGCTTATGTGTTCATCCTCACTTGAGCTTAGCATGTGCTTTACCACTGAGATGCACATCTATCTCTCAGATGCCATTGTTATCATTACTTAAGAAATTGGCCAAAGGGTGGCGAGATAGCTCAGCAGACTAAGCACCTGCTTTGGCAAGTGCAGGAACAAGGGCTAGATCCCTGGTCCCACATTCTATGCCTGCCCTGACCCTAGGGCACACTGAGCAGTCAACTGAGTCCAGGCATGGTGGTACGTGCCTGTAATCCCAGTGCTGGGGAGACTGAAAACAGGAGGATCACTATGAGTTTGAGCTGCACAGTGAGACCCTGTACCAAAAACATTAAAAAAATGGACAAAGGGTCTTGTACTTAGTGCATAAGATGTCATTGTTTTGACTGCTGCAGAGGTAAGAAAGTGATAGGTTTGGTACTATGGAGTACTTTGCCTGGTTACACATTTGTATTGTCTTTCGAAATATGAACTTTATAAGAAAGCTTATTAAAAAAAGAAAGCTTATTCATTTGTCATTAAGTAAATTGCTTAATATAAAACACATGAATATAGAAGAGAATTTTAGTGTAAAAAAAAATTCAAAAAACAAAGTCCCTTCCCTAAAAAAAGAAAAGAAAGAAAGAAAGACCAGCCAAATAGCTCGACAGTTTAAAGCACCTGCAAATAGGCGCAGTGGCCAGGGGCTTGATCCCCAGACCTGCCATGCCAGCCCCACCACCATGCACTGAGAAGGCAATTGAGTCTTGGCATGGTGGCACACCTGTAATCCTAGCTCTTGGGAGTCTGTAAACAGGAAGATCATTACCAGTCCAATCTAGTAGTGAGACCCTGAGGATCCTGTTGATGCTTCCTTAAAAAAATACAAAAAAAAAAAAAAAAAAAAAAAAAAAAAAAAAAGCAAAGTAAAAATCCTATGCTTCATGGCAGGATTTTTCAGTCACACTTCAACTGTATTTTTATTATGTCTTACTTATTTCACCATTTTTTTTTGAGAAAAATTCTGTCCATATAAACAAGGAAAAAGAGAGAGACAGAAGCAGGCAGAGCCATATTTATGAAGTACAGTGTGACATCCAAGTACAAATACATGTCTAGAAAGCGTGTGATAACCAAATCAGAGTAACTGCTATATCAACTCCTCAAACATAGTTTTCACAAGTAAAGAAACTTAGGAAGCAGATACCATATCATCATTAATGTTTTTTTTCAAATAAGGGAGTTTGGGCACACATAAATTAACCAAGTTGCCCAAATGACAGTCCTCAGTGGTAGGGGACAACTAAAACCAGGAAGTCACGTGTCACAATCTATCCCAGCATCTACTTTGCCATTCAGAAGGGGTTAATTAATGCTTCAAGAATATTCAAGGGCAAAATTTCAGTGCATTAAATTTTTAAATGCTTTTACGTTTTATATCTGTTCATTTTAGGCCAAGTAAGAAGTTCTACTTCACCTGGGGGCTCTGTCATCTTGAAATATGTGACCCTGAATGATGAAGGGTGTGAGGGAGGCAGGCACCAGGGCGGAGAGGCCACCCAGGTGGAGAAGAGAGAGTGCCAACCCACTTATACTGGCCAAAGCCAGTCAAGTGTCCAGGTTCAGTCTTGCACGGCAAGACCATGTCCATGCAGTAATACTAATAACAGGATGTTAACAAATAATAACAGCATATTAGCAAAGCAACCTACTGATTTCAATAGCATTAAGAGCAAGCACACAAGCATACTGGTGTGTACGTGCACACACACACACACTACAACTATGCACATCACAAAAAGAAAGCAACCTGAAAGTTTTATCCCACAATATTTTATGCCCCTCCTCTTCCTTCTTTCCTTCCTTTTTTTCCTTAACAAATTGATGTGTATCTTTATCAAAGATCAAGTTTGTATTGATTACTTTAAGATCTATATATGGGAAGGTAGCTATACACAATAGCATATATTGGGCCTCACTATGCAGCTCAGATTCATAGTGACCCCTCTGTTTTCAGCCTCCCCAGCTCTGGGATTACAGGTGTGCACCACCACGCCTGGACTTAGTGGCCAGCTCAGTGCCCCAGGGGTGGGGCGAGTGCATCATGTGGTGCCGAGCATCAGATCCCCGTCTGAGTGCCTGCCTAAGCAGGTGCTTAGTCCACTAAACTATCCCACTGGCCCTTATATTTTAAATATGAATTTGGTCATGCAAAATGCCAAATATATAAAATACAAAATGAAAGAATTTTAATAGCAAGTTTTGGTAGTTCAGGCTAGCCTGTAACTTGTACCTACAGCCTTCTAAGGTACACAATAAATAGATTTTACAATTCCATCTATAGATATTCAAATATGTTCATGTAATTAGGTGTTAACAAACTTAAATATATTTGTTCAGTGTTGACCTACATAGAAGAAATTGCTTCATTTTCTTCTGTCATTAAAAATATAATATTTATATTGTAAAACTCATTATGTCCTTTTAATGTAAATCAGGTGCTTGATGGCCCCCAAGACTGTCTTAAATTAGGCTGTGTAAAACAATCCTAGAAAACAAAGAAATATTTCTGGGAATTTGTAAGGTGGAGCTTAATACTTGCATTTTTTCAAGAAGCTTCTTACTGAAATTTTACCAATACTAACCATTTGTGTGAAGCAAAAGACAGACAGATGCAGTTACAGGAATATTTCAGACTCATCTAGAGTAACCAGCACCTCCCCACTGTCCTCTGACAATGCCATTCCACCTCAGAAAGGAGTGCTCTAGGTTTTACACAAATAGAGATGCCAAAAATAAGAAACTAGTATAATCAGGCACGTAAAACCATTTACTTGTACCTTTTTTCTGTTTTTATTTTGTTTTGGATAATAGAAAACACACCAGTATAAATAAACAACACTTATAGCTAAATCTGATATATTCATATTATATACATCCCATATAGGTTAGCTCTTAGAATTTACGATACTTAACAAAATGTAACTGCTAACAACTTGTGACGGCTGAATTGTATATTCCATTTCACATTCCATATTTTATGGTGATAATATAATCAGTGTTACAAACACAAATCAGTTGTGACTTCCAGTTTGAAAAATATTTGCTTACGAAGGTTAAATAAATTAATAAAAATCCAAGATTCATCGTTGAAGATAAAATACTATATAAGTTATATGCGCAGCTCTAAAGACCATATAAGCACTAGTCAGAACATGAAAAAATTGTAACTTCTCCAGGGGGTGAATAATGTATTCATGAAACCACAGGAATCCTCCACAGCAGCAGTTCACAGAGAAGTAAAGAAAGAGCATCCAACCTTTCCTCCGAATTGCGCATGCCTGCCTGTGAGCGAGGCGGGATTCACCCTGAAATAAGGACATAGACTCTGTGAGAGTGAACTTTGAAGATGTTCTGCAGCTGCTTTAAAGCTGCTTCAAAACACCTATTTTAAAGCATTTGAATGAAGCTCCACACGGTATTTGAGCAGTGGTCCCCGCTCAATGACGGTGCGGTAGCTCATTAAGACAGTCGGAAATTGAATAGAAAGGGTTGACTTAGTGTGTCAAGTTTTTTATGTCCAGCACGGAGAGATGTTTTTTTCTCTGTCTGTTAAAACTGTATCAATGTTTGATTAAACATGCACTAAACACACACACACACAGGATTATTACAGAACCATTGGATTATGAAACATATATCCACATTATCCTCAATCTCTAAAAACCAAGAAAGAAAACTATGGCAAAATCTAACTTTGATAAGGAGGGAAGAAATAGAAAAATACTTCCAAGTAAGGAACACCAAGAAATTGCTGTGAGGTGCGTCTAAGCTTCGAGCTTCTCCCAAGGCCTGGCTCACCCCCTGACAAAGGAAACCCTAGGCTATCAAAGGGGAGGAAAGAGTGAGTCCCGCCTGGCTGGGTTCATGGCTCTTGCTGTCCTGGTGCACAGCAGCATGCTGTGGGCACACGACCTACCAGAATCCCTCATCACCTTGTCCCAAAGCTGAGTCTCCAATCGCCTGCACCTCATCCATGGTTAAAGCTAGGAGACAGTGAGTGCGGTAGGAGAGGTCATTTCTGGAGAAGAAGAGAGCCTGGCAGGCATGCGGGGCTCCTAGAGAGGCGGTCACACCTGACCACACAGAGTGTGCTAGTCCCGCTCACATGCACTACCACTGAAAATACTTGAAGTACACTTTGGGTATTCTTTGGAATTAAATGTACTCTGTTTGAAAGTCTTTGGAGTATGTAACGTTAGTTTCACTTAACATCATGGTATGATGTTTGGAAGCATATTTAATTTCAAAAAATGCAAAATGAAAGCTGTTCGATGACTTCCAGGGACTTATAGAAGCAAATTTATAGTATCACCTCAGATGCCCCCCATGTCTAGTCCTTCCCCACTGATGCTGTGTGTTCCTCTGTCCTTCCACACTAACTCCAGCTCAGAATACTCGAGCTTCTCTGACCCCTTCTGACCACACCAACTCACCAGGTCCAACCCATAGCAGGGCCTGCTTAGCAAGCTCTTTGCTCCACCTCTGTCTTAACTATCCATATTCACCCCCCAGCCCATGCCTAGATCTCACATTCAACATCCTTTTGTAGGCAGTGCTCTCCATCTTCTATCCATGTTAATTCCTTGGAGGATGTTTTTACAGCACACGCCCTGGCCTTGATTCCTTCCTTTTCAAAGCACAAATACAACTTGTAACTACATACTACAAACACCTGTCTGTAAAGCCTGACTTCTGCAGTAAAAATAAATTCTTGGGAGAACAGGGAGAGCTCTGTTTTAATTTCTTTAGGTGCAACATATTGTGTTTACCTAAATAAGCATTTGCAAGTGTATATGCAAATATCAATAGTTAAATCTTTCCTAGTGTAAAAAAAAATTTTAAAACGGGCTGCAGAGATAGCTCAGCAGTCTAAGCACCTGCCTAGGCAAAACATGGACCTGGGCTCAATTCCCTGTAACACATGCTGTGCTGACCCCACCTCAGAAGCACCTAGCCAGCCACTGAAACAGGGTGAGGTGGCACATGTCTGTAGTCCTAGCACTGGGAAAGCTGAAGTAGGAGGCTCATTATAAGCTTGAGTTGTATAGTGAGACCCTGTATCAAATATGTTAAAAAAAAAAAAGTAAATAAGTAAAAAAGAAACTTCCCAAGTATCCACCATGTAATAGTTTAGTTTCCTCATAAAAATATGAGGAAAAGGGGTGAAGTGACACATCACAGATGAGCTCTTAGAATACAGTTCTTCTAGGACTTGGATAGTGGCACCAGGGATGGCGTCCTCTTTACTCCAGGGCACCACTAACTTTCAGCCAATACCTGTAGAGAAAGCACAACACCCCTGGGAAGGTTCCAGCATTCTTGTTCTCTGTCTACTCTGATTGTAGTGTCTTGGATTCTCAGGCTGCCCCATTTCACTGGCTGCAGAATCTTTACTGATGGGAAAAACAGGGTTTTAGATTGGAAAATTGGAATCCCCTGCCTAGCAGAATTGCAAATAACAAATTGACCTGTGAAAAATCATAAGTGGTAGTGTTTTGTGAAGTCAGATATTCCTGAGTCTGGGAAAACACTCTGTGAGAAGACCAGCTGCTTGGCATTCTGCCTGTGGGAAGATAGAGCTGGGGAGGCAGGGGTCTGCTAACTAGTTCTGATCTTACAGCATAGTAAAAGAATTCTGAGGCTTTTGACCCTCAATACACACCATCATGGTGGGCAAATCCCATGCTGAGAATTTCTTGTCATACCTTTTTAACTGGGACCCCTGCAGTGAGCCTCCAATTTTCTCTAAGGTCTCATGGTGAAAGAAAAAGAGCAAGAGACAAAATGGTGTGACAGAGGGGAACTGAGGTGACCAGCTCTTCTGGAACAATAAAAGGCCTTGAAGCAGCCAGAACGTCATGGGCACTTATTGTCTGAGGAAGGAATTTGAAGAGGGGAATTCTCTCGATGACTCAAGAGGATGGAAGGGATCTCATGCTAAGGAGGATCTAACCCTGGAGTGTCTTTTAGTCCTAGTGGTTTTAGTTTCAGTCTCAGTGGGTGGGAGAGGATGATCCACCCCTAAAGAGATAGTGGCAAATCTGAAAGGGTATTGCAGATCACCCCAACATTCCCTTTCTCCCCTAGGGAAATATAAAAAGTTAGCCAATGTGAGTTTGTTTTCCCCAACACACCTGGACTTACCTAGCAGAAGTGTGATTATACAAGAAGCTCATTCATCCAGCTGCAGCGAATGGCTGTACCTAAATGTGGTGGATCATAGGGAGTCACAGCTACAACGTGAAAGCCCTTCTTGCTGCTGCTGCGACTGCATCTGAATCAACCTATTATCGTGGGAGCCAGTGACTCATGACTGTGAGAGAAGAAGCAATGTATGCACATGCAGGGAGGAACATTTGAAAAGCCTCTTCCCTGCAGAAGATACAACTTACTTTAGAAAAGGAAGTGGTTTTGTTTGAGTTAATACTTCAGCGAGCAAGTTGGGGAGCATGAGAAAAGCCTGATTGCATGCATGGTGGCAGGAACAGGATTTTAAAAATGGCTCAAATGCTTTTCTAGACAATATTTGTCTTCTGTAGGGCTCAGTGAGGAAGCGAAAAAGGCCAGAGCAAAACAGCTGCTGAAAAGGAAGCACGTGGTGGAGGAAAAGGCTGGAATCTGAAGCTAATGAGCTCCACTTTCACTGAGAGAACCAAGCTGAAAAAGTCCAAGTGGGAGGGGAGAAGAGACAAAGGAAATTTAAAATCCTGGGATGTGCAATGTTCTATCTCAAAAGTTTGGGTGGCTGTGATGGGAGCCTGCCTCTCCTCACTCCACAGCACTTCCATTCCAACAGAATCCTGCATTCAAGCACAGGCCATGCTGTGGTCTCATTGCGTTTTTATTTTACCTTCCATGGCATATGGAAGGGGACAGTTACTGACCTGGAGTAAGGATACAGGCTATGAAAACCATGTATTAAGCCGAATGTGATGGTACATGCTTATAATCCCAGAGCTGAGGAGGCTGAGATAGGAGGATCACTATGAGTGTGAGCTTGGTGCAGACCCTGTACCAAATAAATAGATAAAATATTTTTAATTATTATTTTTTACTTGAAATACTAATACTTGAATCAGTGTTTGAGGCTTATTCCAATGTGGAATATTTTGGAGAATATTTTTATATACATAATGAGACATCTTGAGGTTGAGACCTAAGTCTAAATACAAAATTGACACGGAACTTAGAGAAGAAAATTGGGCGGGGGGATGGGGAGCCCTGGAACCCAGGAAATATCTGACAGGAAAAATTGAAGCCTTCAGAGAACTGACGCAGAACACAACCCATACAAAGGAAGAAGAAATCTGAGCCTTTTCCCTGTGTCCTGGTTTATAGCTCATGAGAAAGAAAGATCTCATCTCTAGGGACATTGTGAAAGTGAACAACTCAGAGGCTATCAGAGAGGAACACATCAGTGGAACACAGCAATGGATGCTATGAGTTGTAGCAGCTGGTGAGTGACTCCAGTCCAAATATCTGTCCTACTTCCTGGAGAGTGTTTGCTAGGACACCATTACATGGAAGGGCCAACCAAACCTGGGACTCAGAACAACCTCAAGCTGGCGTCGCCTCTGGACTTCCAGGGCTGAATCCCCACAGTGACCTGGTGAGGGACACGTAGGAGAGATATCTATAGTCAAGAGCTTCTGGTCATGCAGGCGAGAGGAAACGAAGGTGGTACAAGCTAAATGACTGGGACACTGCCGCCATTCTATGACCAGAGATGAGGTGCAGCCTATATTTCTAAATTCTATGTGTTTCTTCTCTCTCATTTTTATCTCAGTGAATTTCTTTCACTTCTCTCCCTCTCTTGGTTTTACCTTGTTTCTTCTCAGGTTTCATCCTACCTTTGCTTAAGCCTGTAGACGTCCTTCTATACATAGAAAGCTCCCTTGTGCCACATCTCTCTGCCTTCTCAATCATGGAGTTCAAGGTTTCAAAGTTTTCTTTTTGGGTCCCCCATTCCCAAACCCTAAATGTTTAGTAGTATAGCCATAAAAATCTTTTGATCTTTTAATAGTAAAATTTGTTGGTATTTTAATCTGTAAAATTACTGTTGAACTATTTTCTACCATTAGCAGAGATTTAGCTGTTGCACTTAGTACCTATTAGATAGAGCAATGTAATCGTGGAAACATAAAAGGAGAGTGGGGGAAAGGGAGAAAAGTAACCAAAAGATGTACCAGTTCCCTATGGTAAGTATAGTCTTCATGTACAAATAAAAGTGAATAAATAAATAAATCATTAAAAACTTAACTCAAAGTGTTACTCATATTTCATAAGCACATATCCTGCATGCAGTGTTGGTGCAATGTTTCCAGTGCACCGGCATTTTTAATTTAACCCATCCCACGGGATCAAGTGTCAAATTTTCTCTGTGGCTCATATTGATGCTCACAAAATTTGTGATATGGGTG
Source organism: Capromys pilorides (assembly GCA_004027915.1). Lineage (NCBI taxonomy): Eukaryota > Metazoa > Chordata > Mammalia > Rodentia > Capromyidae > Capromys > Capromys pilorides. Next base: position 10,888 of record PVKN010029494.1, read on the forward strand.
TATTTCAGGTTTGACATTTTTCATAGTGGGAATACTTATATGGAACAAGAGCAAAATATAAAAGCTGTAAATCTCAGAATACAGAAAAATGGCATCTAAGATGACCACGACATGATGACCGCTAAAATGGTTTGAAACCCAACACAAGATGTGAGGCTTCCTCAGGGTTTGGAAATGGCCCGACCCTCTTAGATCACAAAGCACTGTGGCCCTAAAATTGATCTCATCCTTAGAAACAAGTTAAAGTGAAATTGGTGGTTTTATTTATGTGTCTCAGATACTTTTCTCTTTGCTGTGACAAAATAGCTGATGCTCCCAAGCTAAAGGAGGAGAGGCTCACTGTAGCTCACAGTGTGTAGAGGTTTCGGTCCATGGTCAGCTGGATCCCAGGCAGGGTGATGTGGCAGAGGCGGGTCACAGAAAAGAAACAGCTCGTGCTGCAGGGGGCAGGGAGGAGCAACACCACGAGGCAGTGGTGAGCCTGCCTTGCGCTTGCCTTCCCTCTAGGCTGCAAGCCCTCGGGGGAGCCCACTCATACGCAGGGTGATCCTTCCCATTATTTACTCCGAGAACTATGCTAAGCCAATTAGTGGACACTGCAGCACGTTAGCACTTACTTGTCCTGTCTCCCTAAAGCTACCAGAGAACATTAACACATCAAATTAGGGCTTCCAGTTGTTGAGAAAAAGACACTGCGTTAGTCACCTTCCATGTTCATGTGTGGTGCTGTAGCCTCTCCAAAGCTAATAAAGCCCAAATGTAATAAAGAAAAATATCAACTCAGTCATTCTCTATTAAGATGCTGAGTACTGGGGAACATTTTTAGTTTTACACATGAAATATTTACATCTATTTTTTTTTCTGCTCATTTATTAGCTCAAAATTAGCTGTATACTAGAACTTCTTTATATAAATGGGACCCAAATTAGATCCACTCATAATAGTGATGATTTAGTGCTCCATTGAAAGTGCAACTACTATCCTCAGAGATCTCCCAAGCCTTACGGCCATGCTCATCCTGATCTCTTTACAAACCTTATCTGATTCAGATCTCAAATAATCCATTCCAGTTTTTAATTTATCGCTGAACAGTTGGGGTTCATTAAAGAGGGCCAGTTGACAGAGTGGCCTATCAGAGAACAAATATCAGTTTTGAACCTAAAAGTGTGCTTTTCCACCCTAAATTTGCTATTCATGAATTTCATCTCAACACAATCTAAAACTAATTTTCAAGGGCTGGCCAAATAGCTCAGCCAATTAAAGTGTCTGCAAGCAGGTGCAGGGGCCAGGAGTTCAATCCCCAGTCCTGCTGTGCTGGGCCTGCCCCCAGGAATTGAGACTAGACATGGTGGCATGCCTGTAACCATGGAGGCTATAAATAGGCAGATCACTACTAGTCTGATCTAGTAGTGAGACCCTAATACCCTGTAGAACCTTCCCTAAGAAATACAGAAAAAATAAATAAAACTAATTTTTAAAAATTGAAACAGAAGGCACAATATAAGCAACTAGCCTTTGAAGGGTGAGCAGAGCTGTGGTCTCACCAACCCAAGAACCTTGTCCAGAAGTCTCCATAATATCCAAGATGGCTCAAGGTTCGTTACCAACATGGTTTTTAAGCCATTCATACTTACAAATGAAAGCAACTTGGAAAACTTCTGAATAGGAACAAGGACATTAGGAATATCTACAGTCACAATTAAGTTAAGAAACTATAAAATATGAGTCCAGTAAGATTATAATCACCTGGTGATGTTCCAGATATCTTGGTTTATACAGGTACACTACAATTTTTACATAATAAAATCAACTAAAGCATATCTCTCAGAAAGTAACTTTTGTTACTATGTGACTCATGACTGTGTATGAACCCTTTTTATTCACTTCTCCCTTCCATTTTTGTAGCCAATTTGGGAAAAATTTATCTGTTTTCTTGCAGTGTTGAGAATGTTATGTTTTATTACAGTGGTATGAGATCAACATTTGGTAGTGAGGAAAGGAGAGAAAGAAAACTGTATAGAAGGAAAGGTAGGAAGAATGGAGGGTATGATGCACGAGGCAAAGAAGGGACAGGAGATTGGAAACATCAATTC
>PVKN010029495.1:0-12981 GCA_004027915.1 Capromys pilorides
GGCATGGCAGGGATATGCTAGAAAGTAGAGTCTGGTGAACAGTTCTTACTTCTCCTGCAAAGATATGAAGCCCTAAAACAATCCCTTAAGCTTCAGACTGAGGAATCTCCAATAGAACAATCTTACCCTGGTGAAAGGGGGTTTAGGTGTATCCTTGGCCAAAGAACAGTGATTGTAACCAAATAGAGAAAGAGATTAGATGTATCTGAGTAGACTAACTGATCATCTAGACTGAATCACCCATTTGGGACCAGATCAAGATTCAGAGAGGACACCATTAAGGAGAGTAGATGAGGGCTGGCCAGATAGCTCAGCGGACTAATGCACCTGCAAGGTATGCTGAGATGGTGATTGAGACTGGTCATGGTATCGTGGACCTGTAATCCCAGTGCTTGTAAGGTTGAAAACAGGACCATCACTATGAGTCTGATCTACAGAGTGAGACCTATAGACCCTGTACCAAACACATTAAAACAAACAAATAAACAAAAAAAGACTGGGTGAAATAAGAGAGTCAATACTCTGGTGTGATTCTATATATCCCTCTGAGAGAATATGGATCTACTTTTAAGATAAAGTATACCCAAAGTGAAGGTTGTATTTTCTTGTTCACATCTTAGCTCAAACACTTGATAAATGCATAAGTGCTACAGCCACACCAGATAGTAGAGGATTTATTCTTTCAATTCAGGAGTATCTATTGAACATATACACAGTATAGTATAATGCTGTGCTAAATATCCAAGACATATAGTGTTTAATATTGAAAAGAATGCACCCTCATGTGGTACTTGCAATGTACCATTCAGGGGTGGATATATAGCAAAGTATCACAGCACCTGCCTGCCAAATCTGAAGTTGTGAGTTCATCCCTAGTGCCACAAAAACAACAACAAAAAAGAACAATGTGCCCTTCAACATTCTACTTTAACAAAATACATACCTATGAGACTTGTGTTGCTTTCATTCTTCTCTGGGGCATGAGGCACAGAGGCTAAGTGATTTTCCCAAGGCCACACCACTGCTTAGTAATAGAGCTAGAATTTGAATGCTGTAATTTGCTGCCTCATAGTCATAGCCCTTAGTGCCCTATTGTCTTGGTTTTTACATTGTGTTGAGAAAAACAGATCTTACATAAGACATTAGTCATTTGCAATCAATCTAGACCTTGTAGGAGGTAATATCTACAGGATGTTCTGGGCATTTTTCTACAGTTATTTCACTCCACAAATACACATTAATTGCATACTCTGTGCCAGGTACTGGAGGATACTTAGAATTTAAGGACGGCAAAACAGATACCCCCTCCCCTGCAGTGTTGCAAGGGCAGAGCACAGTCAGACATTATTTGAATAATTATACACATTTGCATGAGATTATAAAGGTAGTAAATGCTTGGAAGTAAAGTACTGAGAGTTATAAGAGCACATAATAGAAGGACTTGACATTTCAAATGAGATCAAATGAGAGCTGAAAGATGAGTAACAGTTACCTTGGTGAAGTGCAAAGGAAAACACATTTCAGAGAGTCATGTACCAAAACTTTGAGGTAGGAAGCAGAACAATCTGAGGCAGGGAGAGACTGGTGGGTCTGGAGGCCAGTAAGTGAAGGGCATACAAGGAAGTAGGTGTGGGGCAGCTGGACTATGCAAGCTATCAGTAAGGAGAAATTGAAGATTGAGAGTGGTGATGAAAATTAAGTCAGGATGACAGGCATAAGTAGGTATTGAACTAAGTGAATTGAGTCAGATGATGATCCAAATTTTGTCTTTTTAAAGGTTTTATTATCTAGGCTTAAAGCAGTAAGAAACCGTTGAAGAATTTTTTTAGTAGCACTGGAGATTGAGCCTAAGGCCTCACACATAACAGGCAAACACACGAAGTTACACTCCTAGCCCTTCAGTGATTTTAAATAAGGAAAAGAGAAATGTATATGAGCATTTTCTTGATTCTTTTTGCATTCCAGCTGTAATGTAAAGAATAGAGAAGAGAGCAGCAATAGTGAATGAAGAAAACAAATGAAAGGATATTATGGCAGCAACCTGGATGGGAGCAGGTGGGGACCTTGAACCAGGTAGGGGCCTTGAACCAGGGAGAAGGTAATAAGGATGCAAAAAAGCAGGTGACAACTCATGAGCATGAGTAGAAAAATCAGTACAACTTGAAGATGGTTTCGATTTGAGAACTAGGAGACAACACAGAAGCAGCCTGGATCTGCTTCATGAGGTCAAGAGAAGTGAGGAAGAACTTGCCAGGAATAAACCATGAAAGAAATGATCAGATAGAATGGCTGCCGTTGGCATTTCACTCCTCATCAAAACTTTGAGGAAGTCTGGGAAATCTGGTGCCCTGGCTCAGAAGGCTACTGTTTGTGCTCTCCTTCACGACTCACAAAGACAAATCAATTCTTGCTGTCTACACCCATGTACATAATTAGAGAATGAAGTTATATCTGAAAAGACATTGAACAAATTGAGTAGAAGGAGCAAGAATAAGACAAGATGTGTCCTGAAAACGTTTATAAGAAAAGGCAGGAAACCAGCTTGTGAAAGAAACAAATATTTCAAATATAACACATGGCACAGGTGAAAAATTCCAATTGGACTGGGTGTTAAGAGCATGTTAGTGGCTTGCATTATTTCGCCAGGGACATAGCTCAGCATCACAGTGCCTGCCTGGCAAACATGAGGTTGTGAGTTCAATTCCTGGTTAAAAAAAAAAAAAAAAAAAAAAAACTCACATCATTATTTAGTGTTTGAGAAGGTCTTGGCATTTCTTTCTTTTTTTTTTTTTTTAAGTAAAAGTAGATAATAAGGAATGACCTCAAAGCAATCTTCCTTCCAAATTAGTCATATTTCATTTTCCAAACCATTGTCAGATGCCATTTGATTCTGTCCTAACTGAAACAGTCACACTGGGAAAGAATTTCTTGAAAGGGAATTATAAAAATGCACTGATTTTCCCTGTGTATTAGTGGAGTCAGAGAATAGTGTTCCCTTATCAAATCATGAGTCTCTTTTGGTAATTAGTACATATTCATTGTACAGAATAGTGAACTTCACTGCAAAATTTTTGCACATGCGTATAATATACATTGGTCATCTCCATCCTGCTATTATCCTCCTTTGCCTCCCCTCCTCCTCGTCCTCCTCCTCCTCCTCCTCCTTGTTTAATCATCTCCCTTCTCCTTTTATGTGCCCTCCTTTTTCTTTTAGGGACCATGTATAAGAGAAACATGCAATACTTTTATCCTTCTGAGTCTGTATTACTTCACTTAACACTCCCTGTTTTGTTGCTAAGTTTACTTTTGTCTGAGGCTGGTCAAGCAACTGTTTAAAATAGCTCTCAATCTCGAATTCTCTTCTGTTGTGAACTTTAATCAAAATTGAAGTAACATATAGGATGCTTTTCTTTCCAAGATTATAATCTTTATTCTTATTTCATGAAGCTATAAGAGTACATATATAAGCAGAGATACTAATTACTACCTATATTTCTATAATGATTATTTTAGTTTTCTAGCATTGGGTCAAGCTGCTGTTTCCCTTTCTCCACCAAGAGTTCTAAAGCGAGAAAAAGATAGTGATGCATTGTACCAGTTACTCTTTACCAAGTAACACATGAATAATTAAATCATTTCTAGCCTTGGGATGAAATCTAAAGATTAACTAGTCCTATCACCTGATTTTAAAGACCTAAAAAGCAAAGATCAGAAATGACATGCCCAAAATTACATATCAGAGTCAGAATAAGAACTCAACTTCCTGATCCCCAGACTCTGCTTATTCTACTACATTGCATAATCCTGAGAGATTGTCAGGCTTCAAGACTCATGAAGTTTCCATCAAGGCTCAAAGAGTGGAAAGAAATAATGGTTTATTTAATTAGTATTTTCTGAAGGAAAATGTTAATTACTTTTAATATGTGTTTAGTTTTTTCTGATGTCAATATTCAGTCAATCTTCATGCTTTTTAACATGAATCCAACTGTAACTTTTTATAACCGTTATATCATGCTAACACTTTTCTGTGGTACAAGAGAGGTAATTTGATGGAAGAGTCACAAATTCAATCTTGGGTTGAATTCTCATTTAACCTTATTCACTCAGCTTTAAATCAAAGGTACCAATTTTCCCTGAAGCAGTAGAAAATAATGCATAAGCTGTTTGTTATTTTTAAGTATAAACACAGCTAAGTAAATGGCAAGATTAATTTGTCATTGATTTTATTTAAAGCTTCTGAAGAACAATTACTGCTATCATGTGTATTCAAATAAAAATGTATATGTCACTATGGTTATTCATTGCTGAAAAATAGACATAAAGTTCTGTAAAGGTTAACAGATGATAACCACATGTTAATTCAGTACTTCTTTCACACAGGAAATAAGCAATAACCACATCTGCCTTTAAAGTGTTCTGATACAGTATTTCTATTTGAGAAAGAGGCATACAATTTATTGATAACACAGATAACAGCACTTCAGCTTGAGAGCTATTACTCCTAAACATTTCCCCTAATTCATTAGTTAAAAAGTTAAATTTTCCTGTAACTAAGTGGCTAATGTTCATAAAATATGATCTCATCTGCCATTTAAAAATGTTTCAGCAATCTTAGTACAGACATAAACTACCATCCTGATTCAATTCTTTGGAACATCTAATGCCTCAGAAAAGTATGTTTTCATCTTTGGCTTCTACTTCCTTAGAGTGAATGTTTTAACCCCTACTGCCATTGAAACAGCATTTATAAAGTTCACTAGTGAATGGTTTACCTTACCCTGCCATTAAACAAATCTTTTGGATATTTTTAGTCTACATTCTTTCAGACATTTATCCACAACATTTAGCATTATTAATGCTAATATCATCTGTTGTCATCTAGAATGCTAAACCATCCTATGAGTCAATAGCAATGCTGATCACAGTACAGAGACATGGGGACCTCTCAGTTTAAAGAACAAAAGCATCCATGTTAGAAATAAACTGAGATAATATGGCACATGAAGAAGGAAATACATTTTGTGAGTAGGTGGTCAGGGATAGATAAAGAAAGGGAGATAAACTAGTCAAGGTTGAAGTGCAAATGTACCAATCTCAGATGCCTCGTACCCTCTAAACTTTCAGCAATGCAGTCATGTTGCTCTTTTAAAATGCAAACAACAAAATAATAAAAGGTAAAGTCACAAGTGGTCTGGAGGAGTTTGGGAGAGCCTGTGACTCAAAGGATGACACTGCAAAAGAATAAAGCCAGGGCTAGGTGCATAAGCACTACCTTGGACCTGCACATCTATAATATCTCCCTGAACAACACGTGTAAGTTGATTATGCTGGAAAAGTCAAGGTTGAAAGAGCATCTCCTGGTTGAAGATACATTTGTTCTGATCATTGTCCTGTTTTTAAGGAATCTTGGTCTGGAAAAAGAAAGCACGTTTCCATACTATAATCCAACGACCAGGAGACCTATTAGACTATTCTTCCTGTAATCTAAACCACCCATTTGTGCTGGATCAGTCAGAGTAGAGACAGAGAGAAAAGCAGGCATTCAGCCACCTTTCTCCTACTCTCCCAGCCTCCGTCTGTTGTTTAATGAATATCTCACTGAGAACCTAACACTTGTCAATTACACTGTTAGACACTAAGTATAAAACTTAGTAAGACTGGTAACAACTCAAGTGATTTATGATTTAAGAGAGAATGTACATCCTACAAACACATTATATTCAACGTAAAATATTCTCATTATATATTCTAATCTTCAAATTCTCTTCAACACCTAACAACCCTAGCCCCTCTTCCTTATTTACTTACTTCTATCCCAGTCAACTAACACCTACCCCAGCTGGAAATTCTAGATTTAACACTGAGTTTCTAAAATAACCATACTTGTCTTCTTTTTCCACTGCTATGACTTTTTTTCTGATCCTCTTTAATATTCTAATATACTAATGTTCTTTCTAGCTTCCTTACCTCTAGTTTTTTCTTAGCTCAATTCATCTTGTTCAGTGCCATGAAATTAATGGTACTCAAGGATGTATATCAATCTCTTAAAGCCATTGTGGACTCCACAAAGTGAATATTCAAAGCACCTAGCAACTGGCCCCATCTTATCTTCTTAGAGCATTTCCACCACGTCAAATACACACTTTCTTCTCCAAACATTTAGTATGGTAGGCTGAATAATATATCTATACCTTAATTCCTGGATTCTGTCAATATATTAAATAGTACAGGGGATTTTGCAGATGTGATTAAGAATCTGGAGATGGTAAAATTATGATGGATTATTTGTGTGTGTTCCATGTAATCACAATAGTCTTTAGAAAAAGAAGACAAGAGATCAAAGATAACAGATCATTTACTAGAAGCAGAATGGAGTGAAGGGGATACATATCAAGGAACACAAGCAGGCTCTATGAATTGCAAGAGGAAAGACAGTGATTCTACTTGGGATATCCGGAAGCAATGATCACTGCCAACACCTTGATTTTAGCCTGAGGAAGATTCATCTAGGACTTCCGATCTCTAGAAGAGAACATGTTTGTGGCGTGTTAAGCTTCTGAGTTTGTGAAAATTTGTTGTGTCTGGAATAAGGGCCTAATGTAATTCATTAGCTGCTGCTACATAAATAACTATAATAGCTCAACTCATACAAATGTAAACATTTACTTATGGCTCACACGTGTGCATGCTCTCTGGGCTCTGCTGATATTCGACAAGTTCCACTGGGCTTGGCTCTCTGCTATTTGTTCAATTCATTTCCACCTCACATATGATAAAAGAGGGAGTTCGGAACACAAGCTTCACTAAGCAAGTACATTTCAATTGTTTGTTCACATCGTATCTGCTGACATCATCTAGGTTAAAGTAACTTACTTGGTCAAAACTTACAACAATGGGATAGTGAAGCATCTCTTCCCTCTAGTGACAAGAACTTCAAATTCTTAGGGTAAAGTGGATAGAATCAGGGAGGGTTGAATGAACTGGAATAATAATGTAACATAGTGTGATGTGCAGTGAAACCAACTTTCAATATTCCAACAAGAACAAAACTGACAAAGAGGACTCTGATTTGTAGCATTTTCTGATGTGGTATTAATATGTTTACCATGATTAATTTTAAGCTACCAATATGACAATGATAAACACAAAACTGAGAAGAGATGTACACAGTGATCTCTCAAGACCAGTATGATCCAACACCAGTGTAGCATGGAATCTATACAGCAAAGAAACCAGTTATGACATATTTTTCTCTGAGCCATCCTGCCAATGTGACCTCTCATACCATTTTATCTTTGAAATTTTTGTCTTTCCAATACTAAATGTACACAATTTTCCTGATTTCCTAAAGAAAAATATCTTCTCCCCTATCTTGGCATTTTCATAGCACTTCTTTGCTATTATTATCCATTTACTATACTTCTCATGCATATACTTTTTTTATCACTGGACTTGCAAGTACTAGAAAGTACAAATTTTCTACAATCCATATTGGGAACCTACAGTTCTTCACATGGAATAAGTATTAATAACTGCTTAATTCATGGGTGAGACATATAAAAGGATAGAAATGTCTGCCAGAATTTATTGGACATGTTACATTCAAAGAAGAGAGGCAAAGCACAGAGAGAGAGAGAGAGAGAGAGAGAGAGAGAGAGAGAGAGAAATAGTTTGTTTGGAACTGAGATCATCACTGAGGCAGTTTTTGCAGATTATAATTCAAATACATTGCTGTGTAGGGTAAGAAAACACAAAATCACTGCAGCTGTCCCCTGTTGTTGTATGTATGAAATGAAAAATAATATTTCCATTCTATTCCTTTTTTAAAAAATCCCTTATTTACTAGAATTGTTTTTTAAAAAAATTGCAGAGATAGATACAAATACAGTCCTCTTTCTCTCAAAGCATTTTTTGGACAGATAAGAAAGTCCCAGTGCATAAAATGTAAACAAATTCCATCTCCCCTGCTTTCATTAAGAGTTGTAGATTTTTTATATTTGTATGTAGAAAGCTTACAGATGTATCCAGGATATTCTTTTTTTGAAGTGAGGCAAATAAATACTGTGGAAAAACACATCCCTTTCTTACATACCATGTCAGTAATGTTCCTTCCTGGGAACTCTTGTACACTGTTGCTGAGACGACAAATTAATGCACTCATGGTGGAAAACATTGTAGTGATTCCTCAAAGGACTAAAAATAGAACTACTATATGATTTAGGAATTCAATTTTGATGGAGATATCCAGAGGAAATGAAACAAGGATATAAAAATAGATACCTGTGCTCCCATGCTTCTTATAGCACACTGAATAATATCCAATATATAAAGACTTTCAACACAAATGGATAAAGAAAATATATCATATATACACAATAGAATATTATTTAGCCATAAAAAGGATGAAGCCCTACCATTTATAGCAAAACAGATAGAACTGTTTGACATTATGTTAAGTGTAGTAAGTCAGCCATAGAAAAACAAGTACCACATATTCTCACTAATATTTGAAAGATAAAAATTGACTTCATCGATGAACAAAGCATAATAGTAGATACCAGAGGTTAGAAAGGGCAGTAGTGAAGGAGAACAGAGACTTTGGATAATAGATACCTAAACACAATCAGAAAATAAAAATAAGTTGAAGATATATATATATATATATATATATATATATATATATATGTGAATTCATGGGCTCCAAACAAAAAAATGGTTTGCACAGATGGAAACAGTAACTACTTTGATTTGATTTTGATTTGATCAATATATGTTGCATATGGCTGCATATGTGTATCAAATTATCACCTTGTGCCATATAAATGCTGTCTATAAAACTTTGAGTCAATTAGAAATAAATTTTAAAACAATTTTCCTTCCATAACATGAGATGTTCATGAATAATTAAACAATAAGACCATGCATTACTTCAACTGGCTCCAATTAAATATGTGTTCATTCTTTATTTAACCATTTAATGTGATTTTTTTTTTTTTTTTTTTTTTCGGTACGGGGGATTGAACATGGGACCCTGCATTTGCCAGCCAAGCGCTTATTCTACTGAGCCATCTCCCAGCCCTAACCTTTTATAGTATACCTCCTATTTCCTGACACAGTGTGTGGCACTAAGGATGCCAAGATTAATATTAAGGTTTCCTATTCTGAAAAAGCTAAGAATCAAGAAAGGAAAATAGACCTAAATATTTGGAATGAGTGTTCTGTGTATATGATCAGACTGAAAATCTGTTACTAAAGAATGAGCATTGGTAGTGGCACAAATTCCACTGGATCTTATGCCTATATACTCATGAGAACCTCAAACTCCTTTAAAGTATACCATAAATATATCTGGAAGACCTTATGAGCTAAGTCACACATACTTATGAATACACACACTCTGACAAGGAACCACTGTGTCTTAGTCAAATGGACTGCAATGCTCATGCATCCTGCTCAGCACTACATCCCATTCCAGTTCCATGGAATTCTGGATTCCCTAATAGCTATTGAGAGATTTCACTTGCTCCAGATACAGCTTATGTAGTGCAAGAGACATATTCAAATGACAAACCCCATGCTATTCTAAAAATCATTGTGTTCTTCCAATACTTAAGCTATTACTTATTAACCATGCTTATTGGGACCTGTTTCTTCTTCCTTCAATCTTATCTGGGTCACAGTAGGGCTTCCTCACCAGCTGGGAGACAAGATCAGGCATATCTGCAGAGGTCTAAGACTCAAACTGGGACTCTGGCTACTCTTGTAATATTTAAACAGTTTGACTGGTATACCCTACTGTGAAAAATAGAGAAATAGCTTCCTAGAAAAGTCACATCTAGGCTGAGAGCTAAAGCATAAATCAAGACTCTTTCAAATAAAGATGAGAAGTAATGCAACCAATAAGGCAAAGTATTGTCTTTCCTTTTAACTGTTGCATCATATAGGATCATATGGTCTTGTGGTACACATGATAACAATGTGCCTTGTGTCTAGTTAGTTCCTATGTTAACATATTACCAATATAATTGGTGTCAATGGACAGATCCCAGGACCAGTGTGCATGTAGGTAGGAACTTTTGCCTGCATACCACTACTGGAACTTCCCCGCCCAAATCCCAGGACCAGCATGGGTGTAGGAACTTTTGGCTGTGCACATAACCGGAACTTCCCCATCCAGATCACAGACACAGCACCTCCTAAGGAACCCTGCACCAAAATTCCCTGCAGAAAGGCTGGGGGTCAGCTAATCCAAAAGCTGAACATCTTGCAAATAGAGCACAGCGGGCTCACTTCCACAGGCTGCAGCAGGAAGAAGTTGAACAGAGCAGCCAGACCTAGCCAGAAACATCTGGACAAATTCAAATGTGGTAGATTCAGACCCGAATTACACTAGGTACTAATGGCATAACTACACCAAAGCTCTACACCCAAGTTAAGAGGGCAGTGCTATTAAAAATGACAAAGAGAAGGAGCAAGATGCAATCTCAGGTACCATGCCCAACCAGAACAAATGCAGGAGACACTAGCATAGAAGAAAATGGGAATCATACAGCTGTAATCTCTGAATTAATGGCATCTGAAATAAAAAAAAAACAAATGCAGAAAGGTATAGAGGAAATCAGATCAGAAATAACTTCTGAAGTAAAAAAAGAAATCTCTGAATTAATAACGTCTTAAGTACAGAAACAACTGCAAAAGGGTAGAGAAGAAATCAGATCAGAAACAACATCTGAAGTAAAGAAAGGACAAGAATAATGAAGGAATTAATAAATCCTTGTAAAGAAGACACTGATAAAATTGGAGGAGAATAGAAAAATGATGGAATGCTTGAATGAGCAACAAGGAAGAATTAGCTCACATGAAGCACTTTCAAAGAGATATATAGGATGATCAAATCTCAGTCACAAGCTGGCAACATCATATGAACGAAAGTGAAGACAGAGATTGAGATCTTGAACACACAGTAGCAGTCAGTGAAAAAGTAAGAAAGGATCTCTTAAAAACATCTAAGATGCAGGAAAAAATAATTCAACATCTGCAAGATGATGCAAAGATGAACAATGTGATACTAATAGGTATCAACAAGAAAGGAGTCAATACAAATGACATAAAAAGTATATGGGCAGAAGTAATAGCAAAAAACTTCCCAAAATCAGAAAACAATTTCACTTCCAGATAACTGAAGGAAACAACACTCCAAATAACAGCAACCCAACAAAAAACACACTCAGACATATAGTAGTCAAGATGTCAGAAATCCAATAGAAGAATAATATGCTAAAAGTCACTAGAGAAAAGAGACACATAACATTTAAAGGAAAACCCATCACAGTAATAGCAGATTTCTCTTCACAAACCATAAAGTCAAGAAGAGCATGGAGCAGAGTGCTTCAAGTCCTCCATGAAAACAAATTCCAGCCCAGACTGCTATACCCCACAAAACTTTCCTTCAAGTGTGGGTGAGAAGTGAAATACTTCCATGTCAAAGAACAACTAAAGGTCCGATCTGACCCACGTGACTGCAAGTCCGGTCTGCCATGCCTGCTGGGACCCAGACCTGCCTCGGTCCTCCGGCTCTTCCCGCCTGAGCTCCATTCCCAAGCCTATCTGCCATCTGGTCTGACCTGCGCGACTGCAAGACTCCTCAACTCCAGAGCCCACAGTGCCTCACAGCAGCTAGCAGACCGAGCTGCAACTCGCAGCCAGGCATCACTGGAGGGGAACAAGCTTGGTGGATCAAGAGCAAACTCCCATAGGCGCTAACAGCAGAACTTCACCAAAGTACAGAGATCACTGCCATACAAAATGATAATGACAAGGAGTAAGATGCAGTCACAGGGCCCAAGCCCACGCAAATCAAATACAGAAGATGATATCATGGAAGAAAATGGGAATCATGCAGCCAAAAACTATGAATCTGAGGTAGACAGACAACTACAGAAACATATAGAGCAATTCAGATCAGAGATAACATCTGAAATAAAAAAAGAAATGCGTGAATTGATAGAATCTGAAGTGGAAAAACAATTGCAGAAACGTATGGAGCAAAACAGAACAGACATCACCCCTGAAGAAAAAAAAAGACATGTCTAAATTAATAGCATCTAAAGTAGGAGAAAAAATGCAGAAAGGTAAAGAGGAGAGCAGAGCAGAAATAATCTCTGAACTGAAGAGAGAAAATATAACTATAATGAAAGACTTAAGAAAAATTAAAGAAGATATTGACAAAAAAATAGAGGAGAATGGAAAAATGATGGATTCTATGAATGAGCAATATAAGAAAGAAATAGATCGCATGAAACAGTGTCAAAGAGATATGCAAGAAAATAAAATCTCAATCATAAGCTGGCAAAACTGTGTGAACGAAAGTGAAGATAGAAGTTCAGATCTTGAAGACACACTCACAGCTAGTGAAAAGGCGAGAGAGGATGCAGGAAAAAATAATTCAACACCTGCAAGATGATGCAAGAATGAACAGCGTGACATTAATAGGAATCAATGAGAAAGAAGGAGTCAATACAAATGATATGAAAAGAATATGGGCAGATGTAATAGCAGAAAATTTGCCAAATATGAGAAAACAATCAGATATTCAGGTAACTGAAGCATACAGAATGCCAAATAACATCAACCCTACTAAAAACACATCAAGACATATAATAATCAAGATCCCAGAAATCCAGCAGAAGAATAACATAATAAAAACTGTTAGAGAAAAGAAACAGATCACATTTAAAGGAAAATCCATCAGAATAACGGCAGATTTCTATTCACAAACCATGAAATCAAGAAGAGCATGGAGAAGAGTGCTTCAAGTCCTCCATGAAAACAAATTTCAACGCAGACTGCTATGCCTGGCAAAACTCTCTTTCAAGTATGAGGCAGAAGTGAAATACTTCCAAGACAAGGAACAACTAAAGAATTTCAAGACGTCAAAGCCAACACTGCACAGTATACTAACAAATATTTTCGAGAGGGACC
>PVKN010029496.1:0-12980 GCA_004027915.1 Capromys pilorides
TGAAGAATTGGAACAATTAGGTTAATTTTGCTCCACAAATCCTGAATATGACTTTGAAATCCACTTTCTTGTTTTAATTGCTGTTCCATAATCAGACAGTATCAACTCCTGTTCTAGCACAAGGTATTCAAAAGACCACAATAAGCAGCTGTTGACAGCTAATGGTTAACCAGAAAATTTAAAATCTCAACACTTATCTCACATCGTAATCTACATTTAGTGAACCTGATTCTCAAATAAAAATTTCCCATGTGTGAACCAATTTTCCAGGATATTTCTACTTCAGTCCCTGCAAGATAAAAAGAGTCAAAGAAAAATAATTTGATTGGCAAATATAATAGAAAGAGTAAAAGCATTAGAGTCTGAAATTGTTTTCAAAATTAAACAAATTTCATGAGCCTAACCCTGTCCATGCTATTGACAGTACTCTATGAACACCTTTTATTTTTGTCATTGTTGCAATTACATAGATTTCAGTGCAAAAAAAAAAAAAAGAAAAGAAATGGGAGTGGATTAACTGCTTTTATGTCTTAAATGGTCATAAGTGACATTTTCACATCCTCAAAACTTTAAAGTTCTTTTAAAAAAAAACAAACCCACATATTAAACAATAGAATATATTTAATACTCCTATGTTCTTAGAATATATTTTATTACTCCCTATGTTCTTACAGTAAGACAGTTTTTCATTCACATCTGATATCCCTAAAAATAACTGCACAGTCTACCTTTAGGCTAGAACTAGTGAGGCCCTCTAATTTTTCCTGCCATAGCTTATTAATGTATTTTGCTTCAGTCACTTTCCTAATTGGCAGAGAGACGACTGGGCTGAGGCCCTCACAGCAACAGGGCGAGGACTGGCTGCTGCGCTGGCAGGTTGCATTTGATTAGTGTATGCTGCCTCATGCCAAAGTCACTTCGGGCTTGCCAGGTGTGCCTCCTGCAAGCGCTCCTCCTGGAGGACAGGGATAAGGAGGAACTTCTGTAGAAATTGCTTCTACCCTCTGCAGGCCTTCTGCTCACTCAGGTTTTATTCTGCTGCCACTCAGGCATTCCACTTTCACTGTTAGCTTCTTGCTTATTTCCATAAAAAACTATCCATGTCTGATCCAAACATTATCTCAATACTTTAGTCTCAACTCTTGAGCACTGCATTCACAAGACTTTCAGATTTTTCTGTCTTTGACCTTGTTTGCTTAACCCAGCATTTCTGTGAGGTCATTTCTTATCTCTGCATGGCTTGATCTGTAGACTAAAACTTTATATGCCTACACAGACTACGGAGGGGGATTAAAGATTAAGTAAGATGAGCAACTGATCCATAAGAGCTTTTAAAAGCTAAATATTGCACATCTAGAAGGAAGCATGCTATTCAGTCTCAGTCAAGAGTTTTCACTTAACAATATGGATCCCTATTTTATCAAATTATCCAATTAGTACATGCACAATGTTAGCATAATTACGTATGGAAAGGCATGCATAAGTATCTACTGTGTGCAGTGGATAGATATCTATGATTATCATCTATCTAGTGAGCTAGCTACACAGCCATCAGCATCCTTTATATGTAGTTATACGTAACTTGATGATATTCAGTAGGTAGTCAGATATAGAAAATATAAGAAGCTCTCTTCTACACCAGAGGTCCTTAATTCCTAGGTCCACAGAGCAGTACGGTCTGTGGTCTGTTGGGAATAGTGCACACAGAGGAAGCAGGGACTGAGTAGCAGGCAAACCATCCAAGCTGCATCTGACTTTACTGTCTCTCCCTCACTGCCTGACTGAGCGCCACCGCCTATGGAGTCAGCAGCTATCATAGATTCACACTAGCACTGGAATCTTGCTGTGAACTGTGTATGTCAGACGTCTAGATTGCAAACTCTTCTGAAAATTTAGTGGAATAATAAAAGCAATGAAGTGCCCCCCAAAACATAATTTGTTTGATTCATCCCAAAACCACCACAGCCAACTCTATTCCCCCAATGAAGGTGGTTTTGGGAGCATGTAGGACCACCTGTAAGGGTCAGAGTTGACAGTATTTCTGTGGACTATATTCCTTTTAAATTTCATGCTTGGTTTGTCTGTGGAAAACATAGACTCAGGGAAGCAGAAGAGTCAGGAAGGAGAACAGGTGGCTACCCTAAGGAAGGTGGTCATGGCAACCTCGTTGAAAAGATAACAACTGAGAAATATTCTGAGGACAGAGGAGAGAGCCACATAGGTATCTTAGGAAAGGGGTGTCAAACTGAGGAAAGAGATAACACTAGCATCTAAACGTCTGGCACATTCAAGGATAAGGGTAGCCAGTATGAATGTTAGGAAAAGTGAAGCAAAGGGAAAAACAATGAAGTTGAATTTGGAGAGGGAGTTGATGCTCTACAGATTTTGTTGATTTCTAATGGGCCTTTGACTATTACTTGGGTGTGCTAGCTAGCAAATGAATAGTTTATAACACAGGTTTGGCATGATTTGACTTAAATTGCTAAGAGACTAACATGTCTGATACATTGGTAAAATAGTCACACTAAAGTTGTTGTAAGAGACACTTAAAAGTATACTGCATTGTATAAGCATAAAATTTTATGCTTCCCCTAGATTCATCTGTTGAAACACTAACTTCTAATGTGATTGCCTTGTGAGATGGAGCCTCAAAAGAAGAAAGTGAGCTTAGAAATGGTCTTGGAAGCCTGATCCAAAACAATTAGTGCCCCTATATTAAGAAAAGTTATGCTTTTACTCTTTCTAAACATACATACATACATACATACATACATACATACATACATACAAAGATGGTGTGAAGACACAGTGACATGGTGCTCATATGGATTAGAGGCATAAACCCCCACCAGAAAATGATGCTCTTAATCTTGACCATTGAATCCCAGCCTCTGGACTAGAAGAAAATACATTTCCAATGTACAATATTGTGCTACTTGACATTCAGTATTTTTCAACAGCCATCCAAGCAGACAAGGACATATAGAAATTATATTATAAAAGGTTGAGAGTAGCTCCTGCTAGGCTAAGGTGTGAGTGAAGCTACTGTGAAATAGGTTTTGAGGAAGGACTAAAAGATCTGCTGTCTGTATACTGCATTTGCAGGTCATCTAAGTGAAGATGTAAAGAATACAACTCTGTGTGTGTGTGTGTGTGTGTGTGTGTGTGTGTGTGTGTACACACACACACGAAGTTAATGGAAAAGGCCTGTATAAAAACTGCACACTTTATAATTGTCACGAATCACTGATAAGCCATGGCTTAAACTGTGATTACCAAGATAGAGATTATAGGGAAGATGAGGCTAAGTAATGAAGCATTCTGACATTTAAAAGATCTGGGAAGTAGAACCTACTCTACGAGTGCATGGAAAGTGAAAGATAAATTAAGAGAGTGTGGTCATACAGAGGAATGACATGAAAATTACAAGACATTTCTTCTCATTTGGTGCAAGGATTGCACCCTATGTAAGACCACTCACTGATGGGTCAAGTAATGTGGTTTCAGAATTAGTTTTCAGACTTATCAGTGTAGAACACCTTCACAGTGGTGTGTGTGTGGTGTTTTTTTTTAATGTGTGTGTGTGTGTGTGTGTAGCAATAAAGACAATAATATCTTAGTGGGTTTAATTGATTGGCAGAGGACAAAACTTTGGGACAGTACAAGGGATCCTTTTTCAAATGAATCTTCTGAAAAAGAGAAAAATAAATGAGCTACTACTCAGAGTACTAGTAGAGTCAACAGAATTTTATTTGGTTAATACAATATTTGCATTTTTTACTAGAATGACTAAGGATCAAAGAAACTGATGTCATCAGAGAGAGGAGGAGGACTGCTATAATAGTAGACTTTCAGCAGTAGAAAAGAGATGCATTCAATTGCCATGTGAAAGTGTTAGCAATATCCAGAAACATGATTAGATGAAGTAGGCAGGCGGAGAGAAGATTCAAGTTCTACTTCTATGTAATGGCACACCTGTCTCCAGGGTGGGCCTGACACCACAATTCACACTGTCTCAAAATGGCATGTGAAGGCCAGGGAGATAGCTCAGGGGCACAAGTGCCTGCCTGGAAAATGTAAGGTCCTGAGTTCAATTCCTGGATACACACACACACACACACACACACACACACACACACACTCAGGAAAAATAAATGCACTGTGACCCCAGCTGTGCTACTGAAGTGTATCTAGCCAGGATGTTTGCAACATTGATGAATGTGCACCAAATCTAACTTATGAGGTTCATTTATAAAACATCTAACTTGGTACTTGGAGGTGCTTATATAAGCTCTTCATTAATAAGAATGAAGTTCACAGACAGACATAAGAGTTTCACTAAAAATAAAGAAGGCTTGACTCAAACTGAACCCACATTGGCATCTTTCACTTAAATACAAGAATGATGAAGACTCTGAATTCACTTCAGATGAAGCTAAACTCTGATGATATTGTTATACCCAATGGACCTGGGGCCTAAGGGTCCCCAGACCACCTTCCCAGGGCTTGTCTCTCTCTCTCTCTCTCTGAAGTAGAAGGAGGAAGAGCAATCAGAGAAGATCAAAATGAAAGGAAAGTGATTTTCCAGAGCTGAGGCAAGAGAAAGCACTACGTGACTACTCCGGTATAGCAGGGGCCCAGAGCTGAAACACTGCTGAGCACAGGGCCACAGGCTAGCTTTTATGGGGCAGGCCATCTATCCAGCTTGTCTTTTCCATTTTTCTTTTTAGAAAATCCTTACCTGCTCCTCTGTTTGGAAAAAGAGCTTTGTTATACTAGGTGCTTATAATGGGAAATGGTAAAAGGTTTGTAAGAGGAAGTTTCCTACTGCAGTCTGTCAGCTGGCTGCTTGCTAAGATGTAGAGAGCAGTTCCTGTTTCTCCCAAAGGGCCCACCTTTCTAGACTAATCCTAAAGAAGGATTCCCACTACACCTACAATGTAATGTCAAAGAAGCGGGATCCCTGCCTAACTCTGTCCTTTTCAGAGATTCACAGAGTTCATAGCTCCTGAAATAAGCCAGTTTGTAGTGATTATTGTTGTTCATATTAAAAGATGATCTGACTATTTTATACATGTATCATAACAGGAACAGAATTATGTACCATACACTAAATGATAACAATAATAGTAAATACATGCATATCATTTACTTGCTGGCAAGAGTTCTACTAAGTGCTCCATACAGGTATAAACATCTGTACACATACATGTACCTATAATTATGTTTTCATTCTATAAGCTATTTTATTAGGAAGACAGTATTATTAACTCAGCTTTATAAAAGGATGAGAGTAAGGTCAAGGGGGTTAAGAAATGTACCAGAATGCAGGCAGTTTAAGAGTACTAGAACCAGGTCTTGAACCAAAGGCTCCACAACATATAGTTTTGGTTACTTCATGACATTTGCACCACAAACTATCTTGCTTATTGTGGCAGTAAGTCTTTACTATCAATTTCAGTGTAATCAACCCAAAGTATTATAACATTGAATTTACAAGATGCCAATATTTGGAGCCTCTGGTTATAAAATCAAGTGCAACTGACAGAGAGAGGTTGCTGTGAGACACTTTGGGGAACATCCATTATATGGCAAACAGAAAGCCAGTAGTTTTCTACTCTTTATTTACCTCTTCCTGTTTCCTTGAATAGAAATGTAATATCTGGAATACTGACAGCCTATGAAGCAAAGCCATAGCCTGAGGATATCAAAGTGAAGTGCAAAAATTGAGTGCCCAATGTCCACGGTACTGACAGACTCACCTTGGATCATCTACTTATGGAAAAAACTCTTCATATATTCAAGTCCCTATATTAGGTGCTATGCTATTAAAAGTCTAATTGGAGAGGAGAAAATTCATGGAACTAAGGAGAAAAATGATCAACTAAAATATATTCTTTTAGAGTTTTAATTATTTCACCATTTACATAAACATGCAGCTTGACTTCTTGCACATGTTTTGACCTTTGGACCTAATAAAATATTTAAATTCATTGTTCATTTTCAACAGTTATAGCAAAGGAAATGTCTGCTGTTTGACCTCAGTTTTTAAATACAAAAATATACAGTCTGTTGTACGATAAATATTGAATATGACAAAAAAAATCAAAGAAAAATTATATATGTTGATCCAACACTAAAAGAGCTTATGCTCAAATATAGAGCCAATAATATTCAAGTTATTCACAATTAATTCTAACTTTCACAAAGATATAAAGAATATTAAGAAACTCATGAGCCACAGACCACAGTTCCTCAAATCGCTATTACAGAATGAGGTTGGGTATTGTGAATGTATTATATGATCCTAAGAGGCTTGAAAATGTGATATCCATAGAACAGGTTAGAAGATTCTGCAGGCATTGTCTTCCTTGGCAATAGAAGGCACATACATTATACAAAGGGAATGATGTTAGCTTTTTTCTTCAAAAATGTTTCTCAAGCCCCTACAACAGTGCTGACAGAGAAGTTCCCAGTAAGTGCTTGTTGTTGAATGAACAGGGCACAAGTACTGGGAGAAAGTCAAAGGAGCTGTGTTATTATGGTAAAACACAGGGACAGTTATTTTGAATTAGTATCTTCAAAAAACATCAGGTGGATTCTTCATGACTACAAAGTAAGTGCAATATCTACAAAAGACGAACAGATAAAATCCAGCATAATGGAGGAAAATCTCAAATATCAAGGGATACACATTGTAACTTCAGCTTCTCTGCCTACCCTTGTACGCCCTACTATCTTATGCTGTTCACAGCAGGAAACTCAAAGGGATGTTAAAAGTTATGAAATTAGGTGTTTTTCTCCCAGGGTATACTGAAGTTAGTAATTTTTCATTGTTTTACTTGGGTGTGTTACCTAAGGCCTTGGGCCAGGTGACCCAGAGATGACTTAATGATCTTCTGCCGGGGAGAGAGACTATATATCTGACTGAATTTAAAGGGAGGAATTTGAGAGGCTAGAAACAGCCTGTGTAACTGCTGCATGTCATCAGATGACACAGGAAAAGGGGAAAGCGGTAAAGGCAGGATCAAAGTGCAAAGCCAGGAGGCACGGTAGATTACAAATCCCATTTCAGTTAAGTCTTAGCATTTTGACCTTTTACTTACCCGCCCAAAACACATAGGCATACATTTACACACAACAAGCCTTACACAGGATAACTGTAGAGATTATACTCAAAATGCTTTTTCTCCAGACTTAATTTACATGAAAATGTAACATTTAGACCTTTTTACCTATACTGTACTTAATTTATAAAATACTTTTATGTTTAATAGTCTTGATTTTAATTTTATATGCCAATTATTTTACCAATGTCTGAAAGCTTTTATATATTTTTATAGTTGAATCTCACAGCCTTTTTTGTTGTATTTTAGGGAAGGGTCTACAGGGTGTTGAGGGTCTCACTACTAGATCTGACTCATAGTGATCCACCTGTTTACAGCCTCCCAAGAGCTGGGATTACAGGTTTGCCACCATGCCCAGTCTCAATTGTAGTGTCAGTGTGCTCTGGGGGCAGGGCCAGCATGGCAGGCATGGGTATCGAACCCCAGGCCTCTGCACCTGCTTGCAGATGCTTTAGTCCACTGAGCTATTTGGTCAGCTGAATCTTGTAGTCTTAACACTAAGCTTTCGTTGATACAAAGTTAAACATTTATACATCTATTTATCTCTCCTCTGTATTTGACCAAGAGTTTGCTATTAGCTTCTTTTAAAATATGCACCTACCTGATTTATGGTAAGATAGCTTTAATCACCTAAATGCAGTATTTCATTTTCTTCTTATCCTTTACTGAAAAAATACTGCATTATTTTATCTAATTTCTCACATATTTATGTATAAATTTAATTCATTCTGGAATATCAATTCAGTCTCAATAAGTTTTTTTCCATCTTTCATTGTTATATGGTTATTCTATAAAAATTTTATTGGTTGTAATCTGAAAATCATGCAACATTAATTTTCTTATACTTTCAGCCATGGCACATTTTATTTTTCTTTGATTTGGTAAGTTGCAAAATTTGAAACATGCATCTGGGAAGATTTTTCTGGATCCAAATTCTGGGAAACTTCTGATACAAAAATTCAGTGTACAGCCAGAGAGATAGCACAGTGGAAAATAAGTGCTTGCTTGCCAAGTGCAAGGTCCTGAGTTTGATCCCTGGTACCACCCATGTAGATTTTGCAACTCACAGCTTGCACGACTTTTTACTGAAAGGAAATTCACAAACATACAGTTAAAGTCTACAATTAATAGAATTTGTGTGCTCACTATTCTCTAGCACAACCATGTCTGTGTAGTTCCAACACGTTTTCATCCACCCAGTGGAATACCTACCCACATTAATTAATTGCTCCTTGTTTCTTTTCTACTGACAACTAACAGATTGCTGTGTATCTCTATAAATTTCCTTGTTTGGGGTAATAAGGATAAATGATATCTCATTATAAGTGTATACTACATTTTGTACAGTCAATCACTGTTGATAGACATTTGTTTACTCCCCACTTTTTGACTACTGGAATAATATTTTTATAAGCATCTGCATGCATGTTTGAGGATGAAAATACGTTTCAATTACTCTTACAGATCTACTTAGGTTGCAATTTACTGAACATTCTGGTCATTGCTTCTTTACCATTGTGAGATTATAATTGTACTATTTCACCTCTGTATATAGTTGTATTATAATATAATATGGATAGATTTAGTACTAGTTCTTAAGAACTAACCTATGTCAATGTTGAAGGTATGAGTGCATTTCTGTTTATATGTAGGATATATGCAGGATAGTATAGTTATAACAATGTTTGGTGCAATTATATACATATCACTGTATCGGGAGACTGATTTAAAGACATATGTCTAGTTGCCAAGTTGACAAGGGGTGGATTGTAGTGGTTGATACATTGTGTCAACTTGGTTGGATGCCTGGTGGTCGATACATTTTATCAATTTGGCTGCATTGCCCGGCTGTTTCACATTGTGATCATGAGGGCTCTGCCCCAGAATAACTCAGTTTGGACTTTATCTCCTGGCTTCCTGCACAGACTTGTCAGCCTCTAGTTTGGACCCTTCGGCTTTCCGTAGCAGATTCTTCTGCTTTCCTTTTCAGACACAATGGCTGACCATTAGAGACTGTTAGGAACCAGTAGAAACCAGTTAGGGATGGAACCCTGCCGTGAATATAAAAGCCTTGGGACTGAATCCTTCAGTTGGCAGTGTGCAGATGCTCTCAACACACTTCCCTATTTGACTTGGACTGGCACATTTTGTGTTATATGTGTTCCTTGTATTATATCTGTTCCTCTAGTAAAACCCTGACTAGAACAGAAACTAAGTTCTCAGTAAATGATTCAGAGACCAAACATACAAAAATGACTTACTCTCTTCCAAAATGTGCAGTCTAATTCATATATCCCCAAAGTACCTAAATTCCTTTGCACATTTTAATTTTAAAACCTTGCAATTAAAAACACTAATGAAATGAGCTCTCCCTCTCATGTAAATTAAAAAATCATATTCCTCTTGTCAAAGCAAAACCAACAATACTCTAAAAATGATATTCCATACTCTAACTTTGAAAACATTTCATCCTTGGATTAATCAAGCAAACCAGACAAATCAGTGAAAGAAAATGAGTTCTCCCTCCCAGCTTTCTTCTCTCTGAAACTTAAAACACTAATATCATCCTTTTAACCTAAAAGCAAAAGGGTAAAAAGCCTAATGAGTCTAGAAAAATGGTACAGGTAGACTTTCCATTAAGGAAATTCTGCTTGAGTTAATACTTGGAGACAAATGTTAATAAGCAGAACGATTTACCAGCAGCAAAAGGAGTGAATTTATTTGCAGGCTATTTAATTACAGGTAATATTCTCATTAGCAGTGTAGCACTGACTCTGCACTGTACAGTGAGCCTCAGTTTCCTTATCAATAAAGTAGAACCAATACTCCCTGCCCTGCACTTTGCAAAGCATTAATGTGCGAATCCAGAGATACAATGCCTTTGAAAGTGTGCTTCGGAACATGATGTGCTGTACTAGGACGCGTGCAGCGAATTCACTCACCAAACACAGTTCTCGCAGGCACAGACTCTCTATTGAGCCAGAATGACACTTGGGAGAGGATGACAGTCATGATGCAAGGCAGATACGTCTGAATCACAAAGTACCCGATTTTTCTTTTCAAGTGGAAATGAGCTGTCATTACAGTGTATTCACCTGGAAGAAAAAAATTTAAAAGCTTAAGGAACTGTAATAGTCTATAGTCAGAAAATTTTGGAAATGGAAAAGATTAGAGAAAGAAATCTTTAATTTAAAAAACCACATACTATCATCAAAACTATGCCAATTTGAAACACCTCAAGCGTAGCAAGAACATTTAGAAGAGAATGTTCAGGATGCCAAGAAACTTGTTCTGTATGTTCCATGATATGGTATTTGTTTTTCTTTTTCAGTCACAGCTCCTAGCCAACAGGATTTACAGTTCATACAGTCTTTCTGCCAGTAGATTATCTTACTTGTCTAGGTCCCTCATCCAAGCTAATACAAACTTAAAATTTCTGCTAAAACTCATCAACTCGATCTTCCTTTGCTCTTTAAAGTTTTGATCTCTGACCTCCTTTCCAGCTCAGAATTCTGGCCCAGATTTTCCACACTTAACCCCGTCACCAAGTCTGCCTTTTTCTCTGCTGTATATCTGCACTAATTTGTTTCATTCTGTTCTATCAGATTTTCCTGTCTTCCTTTTTCTTTTCTCCCAGGGTTTTAATTACAGCCAGATGTAAGATAATTAATTCACACAGCTGTTTCTTTCTTAGATGGTAGCGGACCTTAGAGAGGGAGCAAACTTGCCCACACAGGCCAGTAGCAATTATCCATAAATCAGGAGTTGAGTAATCATGAATTGTCTGGAAGAGTGGGGAAAGAATTAGGAAATTAGGTGCAATGTTGCCAGTTGTTTGAAGGTAAAAGTTAATACCACCTCATCGGAGAAGAGATATTTTTAAATGTGTAGTAGACTTAGGTCAATGTTTCTTAAATTTTAATTCACATATGAATCCTCTTAAGTCTTGATAAAATACATATGATTTAGTGAGGGTTATAATGCAAGATTCTGACCATCAAGAAAGCTCCCCTACAGTCTGTGCCACTAGTTTGTAGACATTAAAACAAAGTGTTTCAATAATATAACATGTTTTCAATGGCTTTATAGCTTTTCTTCCAATTCATTTTACTAACCTGTGCTGGATTTAATTGTTTCCTTCCCGACTGACTGGCCCAGCAGGTCATACTGATTTAACCTGGAGCCATCAGGAGCAACCTGTACTGAATCAGATGCATTGTAAGTCCAAACATAAGTGACTTCTGAAGTGGTATATGCATCTGTCAAAATCAGAAGAAAAAAACTGTAAACATTTGGATAATAACTGGCAATAGTCTACCCTGAACGTGCCCAATCTCATCTAATTATTACCAACAGAATGTAACATCAAGGTTTATCTGACAGAATTAGTTTACTATAAACTTAATATTTATAGATTTTTTTTATTTTTTTAAATTTTTGTATATATTTTAGTATGGGGTCTACAGGGTCTCAGTATACAGATTGGACTTGTAGTGATCCTCCTGTTTTCAGCCTCCCAAGAGCTGAGTTACAGGTGCATGCCACAATACTTAGTCTCAATTGCTGTCTCAGTGCAGGGCTGGGGCCAGAACAGCATGCCTTGTATCAAATTCTGGTCCTTGTGTCTGCCTAAATAGACGTTTTAATCCGCTGAGCTATCTGGCTGGCCAGACAGATTAGATTTGGAGGGCAAATATCCTTATAATTTATAAATTTAATACAAGTTATATGAAGGAGATGAAGAGAGATAGTCACTAGTCTGAGTAGTCATGGCAATCTATCTGAGATAGATAAACAGCCCCATGAGTCCTAAGGTAGTAGATGACAATATTTTGAGAAGTTATGAATATCCTATGTCCACTCAAATAATTTATTTAGAAATAGCAACCATGTGTGGAATAAATCATAATCTATATTTATATTGCCTTCTGAATATGAAAGTAACTTAGTGTCATGTTAAATAACTTAGTGACTGTGATACAATACATTTTTTAGAAGATTAAGAGTTCCAGAAGATTTCTACATTAGTGCTTATGAATATCACTCGAAATATTCTCTTAGATTCCCAGATAGCAATAAAACATAAGCAGAGCAGACATAGCTGTCATTTATTGGGACAAGGGTGCAGAGCTATTCAGAAGAGAGAAGACTTCAGGGCCAGGATGCAGGTGACCTGCTTGGCCTCATCCTTTGTGTGCTCTGCTTTCTTCTGGCCTTACATGTCCTGTGTGGGAACAAGTGACCTCTCCATGTAGGCAATCTCTCTACAGTTGAAAAAAACCCATAATTTCTGTTACTATGATGACTTTTGTGGAATATCTATGCAGTTTTTTCGTCATATGAATGCTTAGAAATACAGAAATACTCCTGATGCCTGTATCAATATCTCAACCATATTCTCAATGGTGGGAGAAAAAAAGACCAGTTGTGCTTGGCAATATCTCTGCCTCTAATTCTAAAACAAAGGAGAGTGGGGTGTGATGGCACACAGCTGTAATCCCAGCACTTGGGAGGTTGAGACAGGAGGATAGACGTGAGTTCGAGACCAGCCTGGGCTATAAAAGTGATCTCAAGGCCAGTCTGAACTGCATAGTGAGATCCTGTTTCAAAAAGACAATAATAATAATAATAATAATAATAATAATAATAATAATACAAAAATTAAACAAAGGAAATCTCATTTCTCTGACTTCAGTAAATGTTTTCACTTAATATCACTATGCTGGAATGGTCCTTGTATGGAACTTGATTCAAGATCTGTGATCATAAATGAATTTTCTTTCAAGCATGGGTAACAATTCTTGAATATTTCTGAGTTTATCTCTCATTTCCTATATGATTTTAGTGATATAT
>PVKN010029497.1:0-12981 GCA_004027915.1 Capromys pilorides
ACCTGCCTAAGCAGGTGCTTTAATCCACTGAGCTATCTGGCTGGCCCTAAAAGGGAGAAATAGAGAGAGAGGATGGTCCCTAACTTAGCAAAGATGTGTGAGATCCCTCTCGAGGGCCCTGAGGCCTGAGAGAATACAAGATGGGCTACACATGAGAAGCAGTGACCCCTGGAACTTAATGAGGTTCTCAGGCACCACAGAAATGGAGCCAGCTGATCCATGTGCACTAGCCAGACTATTTGCTAGAGAAATTGAATCCTAGACTTGAGAACACCAGAAAAGGAAAGTTAGGGCGAAGTACACACTGAAAATCACAGCATTAAGTAAAAGCCCACAGGCTTCCTGGTGGTAGCCATGGCTCTTTTTTCTCAATCACAATCACATCTCCAGGCAAGAGATTAGATGGCCCAGAGAGAGTGAGTTTAGATGCCAACATTTGGGGTTGTCTAGCAGAAGGCCAGCTGGCCACCTGGTCACCTGTAGTGAGGCCCAGCAAGCTAAAAGCATGAGCCACATCTGTAGCTGAATTTCAGTGTAATATCATTCTTTAAAACACTTATTTTCATAGTACCATAATAACTACTGGTTATTTGATAAACTTTAAGGATAAATATGCATAGTCTTAAATACATATACTGTACCAAAGATTACCAGACATTTGAGGGAAACACAGTGAAAACAGCTGTTCAGAGGAAACAGGAAATTCAAGGGGGAAGGAAAGACTCAGAAAACACAAAGGATGTGCTATTAATGTCTTCAGAAATATAAAGATAATGCCCTAACAAGAGAAGAAGATCATACTACTTAAAAGAAACAGGGGGAAAAGCTTATATCGTAAAATTTCTAAAAAGAGAAACAACTATATAAGAACAGGAAGAAATAAAGACAAAATAAATACAAGAAGTCCAACATTCATCCAATTGGAGTTTTGTTCAAATAGCACAGAAAAGAGGCTAAAGAAAAAAATAAACAGAACAGAACACTGAACTGAAGAAGGAACAATTGGGTTTGCTATGCAAATTGAATTGGAAAAAATTCAAAACAAAGTATGGCTTTGTGAAATTGATGAATCACCAGAGAGGAGTCTCCAAGAAAGAAATTCAAGCAGTACTCTCGGCGGTAGGGACAAGAATGGCATAATTGTATTTTCTTCTCAAAAGCAACTCAAGAAGCTAAGCAACCATGAGCAGTCCTTAAAATTTCTAAGCGAACTATTTCAACCTAGAATCGCTAGGTGAACTGACAAGTAGAAAAAAGAACCGGGTCTTTTCCAGTTGTGCAAAGCCCCTGAACAGTCAACTGCCCTACTCCCACCTCTTGTTAAAAAATTAACACCCTTTCCCATGAAGCCACGGGCAGATGTACTTCTATGAAGAAGAGAGAAACTGAGCAAGGAGAAAGGCCTGGAATGCCAGAGAAAGCAGCCGTCGCCAGGAGGAGAAAAGAAACCCGAGGGACTGTTAGGAACAGCAGTCAAGCTCTCCCATGACCCAAAGGATCAAAAATAAGAGGTGACCCTTTTGGTCCTCTTCAAAAGTATTTTAAGGGACATTTTAAGAAGTTGTAGGATGTGAGAAGACTTAGACAAATGGAAGAAATCCTAATGCCAGAAAGTGAAAGTATTGATGTAAGGAAGGAGACCATCTTTCCATGCTGGTTAGCTCAATGGCAAGTGGTGTTTCCCAGATGGGCATCAGGAAAGCTCTGTGTGGGGAGGTGTCTGGGAGCTGAGGGCAAACGTGCAGGAGCATCACTCTCACCTGCCACCAGACATCCTCAGACTCTGGCAGAAGTCTGCTGGGAGCGTGTCCCTCTCCGCCTCCTGATGCGGAGCTAGGAGCCCTGGAGCATAGGAGAGGACGGCTCTGCCGCTCAGTTTCCTCATCTGTAACTGAGCATGATAATGGCACCTACCTAACAGTACCATGACAAGAATTTGATAAGTTAAATAGCTGAAAGCCTCTTAGGACAATGGTCAGGTACAGAAGGATCATACAGGTGTTTGGTGAATAACTCAATGTTAACAGTGGGTGCATACTATAAATGTGGTGGGAACCTACCTTTAGGCTTAAAAATGGAAGCAATTGTTTTGGAAAGGATCAGGAAAGGAAGAGGATGAGGAACTACTGGTTTCCAATTCTAAATCTCTTAGTACGATCTGACTAATAACAGAGTGCAGGTCACATATTAACTGAAATTACTTGAACACAGAAAGACCAGCAATAAACCCCAAATTTTAAAATGAGGGCACATACAAGATTGGACAGGATGATTTCATACTCCCAGACAACCAGCCAGCATTTCTATTTGCTATGCAAATGAAATAATGTGTGATTCTAAAAGTAGCAGGGGACTGGAGTCAGTGTTCAAGAGCAAGTGTCTCACCACAGGATCCTGTTGCTCAGTTATTTCTGTGGTAAAAGTATAGCCAACTAAAGAACAAAGTTTTCACTGCACTAAGAGAAGTGTCTTCTATGTATTCATTGGTGAACACAGATTTGAAGAAAAAAACAACATGAAAAGTGAAGCAATCTGAATCCTCCTCCTTTCCTGCCCTCTGATAAAGATTTTAATAAGTAATGAAGTGAGAGACTTAGCAAAGGGGGAGAGCAAGGCCTTGGATCAGGAAGACACATAGACCTCCTCTCCCAGAGGGGCACTTCCTCTTCTATACCAATGAGATGGCCAGCAGGAACCAAAG
The DNA here is from genome assembly GCA_004027915.1 of Capromys pilorides. Taxonomy (NCBI): domain Eukaryota; kingdom Metazoa; phylum Chordata; class Mammalia; order Rodentia; family Capromyidae; genus Capromys; species Capromys pilorides. Next base: position 2,702 of record PVKN010029497.1, read on the forward strand.
AACCATTGCTGCTCTTGGTTCCATAATTATAAAAAACTACTTCCAAAAGAAATCACATCACACTTGCTTATGTGCTCAAAAGCAAAATTACCAGGAGCAGAAAAAATAACTCCACGTAGTGGGGTTATTCCACACGGTCTTCCTCCTGGGTTGCCTAATATTCTGCCAAATTGTACTTTCCGAGATACTACGTTACTGCCTGTAGGAATTTCATCTGTCCACCTCTCTAATATGAGTTAAAGTATTTTAAGGATGCAATCTAGGTCATCACGTAACAATTGGAGCACTTCCAAGGTATTCTTCTCAACGTAAAGGCTTTGTTTCTTTTTGTCTGCTTTCATGTGGGTGGCATCTGGTGGATACAGCATGAAATTCAACACATTCACAGTCTCTCCTAATCCCGCTGCATGAAACACTGATACTCATCATTAAAATGTACAGCTGCAAAACACACTTTGCCCTGGGCCTTTGCCAGACTCTCACTGGATCTGGATGCGCAGCTTCCTCTTTGAAAAAAGAACAAAATAGCCTGAACTCTGTCCTGGGGTGACAGTGCGGACTGCGGTGACAGCCAGCTAATTCATCACTGGGGGACCTTAGTCTGTGCAACTGACCACTCAACTTTCGTCATCCAAGATGGTGGCAGTTAATCATTTCCTTAAATGATGTGGGTATGAAAACAGGGCTGATTGTTGCTTAGCTGCTAACCTCATCCACCCTCCCTGGCCCCCAGAGTGACTGTTGTCATTTTCTCCTTCTTCCCAGACTGCCGGGTTTCAGGAGATTCTGACAGAGGTGGAAGTTTTAGCGGTGATTGTGGGATGCCTGTGTCATGACCTCGACCACAGGGGAACCAACAATGCCTTCCAAGCTAAGTAAGTGTTCTAATTGTTGTTATTTTAATGCATTCGCCTTTCTGCACAGAGCCAAAGGTGACGAGTGCTAAAGAGAAGAGCATCAATTTCTGGCACTGGAGGCCAAGGCCATGCAGGCTTCACTGTGCATGTCATGGGGCCCATCCATCTTTATAATTCCCTATTCTTCTTTTAATTGCAAATTTGCCCTTCATGTCATGTTTGTTGATGTGGTCTGTCTCTGTTGACCACAGTCAGATAACAAAGCTCGGGTTTTAAAGGGCTTGTGTTTTCCTCCCAAAATATTCGCCTTCACAGCATAACAAGCTTTGGGGCCTTGCTGCCCTTGCTTCAGGTTTTGAGGCTACTCCAATAAAGTCAGTCTTGGATTTCTGATGAAGCAAAATATGTCTTCCGAGATTCTTGTAAAGATGGATAGTATATGAACTGCTGTGAAGTTGAGCCACATATAGGAGCCTAGCAGCTCTCATTCTAACTCCACGGCAAGATGGAAAACGGGTAAAAGAATTTCATAAATATAGGGGTTTATGAAACAGGCACTATGTGTCCTGCACCTAATGCATAACTAGAATAACCTGTCTCCAAGCAAGGTGTACGGGTCAAGATCTCCACCGCCTGGTGGCTAAGCCCACAAAAATCAGGGATGTTGGAAATATGCCCAAATCTCAGCTCTCTGGACTCTTTATATTCAAGTCCCCCATTTTAGTAAATCTGCAAGCAAATGATGCAGCAGATCTGAGGACAGAAAGAAAAGTTGTAAGTTATGAAAGTGGGGGAAGGCTTCAGTAAGGAGAGGAGATCAACTGCAGGGTGACCGATTACTACCAGCCCAGAATAACTCAACCTGCGCTCTCTTAAGTTTCAGTAGCCTCCATGTCAACAAGTTTCTCACAGCTTCTTACCCATTTTGTTTCCCAAACACCAATCCATTAAGCCGTCAGTACCCTGACCTTTGCATCTCCTGGTCTAACAAATGAATTTTAGTTTTGTATCTTCTTCTCTCTGTCCTGCATCCCACAATATCCACCTGTTCACCCTTCTCTTCTCAATATCCAATAATTTCTTGGTATTCTTAAGTTTCTGTGACTTCAGTTCTGCAAAAACTCAGCCCTAGCTCAGTCTGATAATTCAATTTCTTGCTCCTCTGCCTAGACTAGTAAGGACTGTGGGAGAAAATGTCACAGCTGTGAGAGTTTGAGGTGCATCAAATGCACATGCTGCCAACTCGGCTGAGTGCCAGATCCTCCCTATGAGTCTCTCCACATCCCCAGCCAGACCCCTGCCCCAGGCATTTACAGAAGCCCAATGTCCTCCCTTCCTGGCCCACCTCCCCCACATAGTCAGCACATCAGCTTGCCTCCCACTTCACTGAGAAAATAGAGGCAATCAATCGAGAACTTTCTCAATTTCCTCCCCTGCCACCTACCAACTTATCTATCCGTCCCCATCCTTTCCTCCTCCCTCCCTATCTCAGCAGAAGTGCTGCCCTTCCCTGTCGGAAGCTAATCCCCCACCTCTCTTCAGATCTCTTTCTTGCGCTCTCCCTTGGGACCTGGTGCCATCAATCTCCCTCTCTCTCCACTCTGCCTCCTGGCTCCTGGCTCCTGGGGCTCTGTGTCCTATGAAGGTCAGCAGCCCTCCCTTATCTTGTAAAAGTCCACTTTGTCCCTAGCTTCTCTCACACTTTCTGCACGAGAGAAGGATTATGCTTCCCAGAGTGTTGCTTGGGTTGGCTGGCTTCTCTACCTTCTACATGGCTCCCAGCATTTTCAAACCAGAGAAACTGCTAGGGGATGCCACCAGTGGCCCTTTCTCTCAAAGCTTCTGGATCTTTTTATCATGCTTGTGATGAAAAGGACAGCCCTTCACTCTTCTTGTAATGAAATATATTTGCTCATTCCCTCATTCATAGCTCTGTTGTTTTCTCTGACAAAGGATTTTCGTCATCAGGCTCATAGCCTTCCTGCTCAGTTACATGGAGGCCTCCACTGTTGATGTCTCTTGTTGCTCACCTGCCCTTCCTGGCCCTTTCTATGAGGCCTTACCACCTGCTTATAAGCCCCAAATTCATTTCTGTTGTTTTTCTTTAATTCTCAAAAAAATCTCTTATTTATTTATTTGGTATAGGATCTCGCTGTACAGCTTGGACTCATAATGATCTACCTATCTCAGCCTCCCCAGCACTGGGATTACAGGCATGTAATCCCACCCAGTTTCCAGTGACTAGCAAGGTGCTGTGCAACATGCAGTACCAGGGGTCAAACCTGGGTCCTTGTGCTTGTCAGACAGGCACTTAGACCACAGAGCTATCTCCTTAGCCACCCAGATCCATTTCTTTGAGCCAGAATTTGTACCTCATTTCCAGGCACTTCTCACAGCTGCTTCAGGGTTTCCTCCTCATGGAAGTCACCCCACTCCCTGTCTTCCCTACATGCTCATCCCTGACTCTTACTCTCTGTATCAGTGCATGGACCCAACCCAACTCTGCAGGTCACTCAGACCACTTGAGCAGCTCCTCTTCTGCATTCTCACCACAAGGACTGGCTCTTTGCACCTGTCTGTGATTCTCTCACAAACAGCTCCATGCTCCTTCACTCTCGGCACTCCAGAATGCTCTGGACTCACAGAGCTGATCAGATAGATCTTTCTTCCTGTCAGTTTCTTTATGCCTGCATAGTGCATGGCTATCCCTTTTCAAAAGTGTACTTGCTTCTCATTCCACTTAAACTGCTGCCTTATAGGTGTCTCCCCTTCTACCCCAGTGAGACCATTGTCAATTTATCTGCTTTTGCCATTCTCTGTACAGTCCCTCACCATTTTACCACTTCTGCCTAAAGAGGAGGTAAATGTACTAAATTGTGTCTGTAAACCAAAAGCGAGCACGCTGTGCATGGGTTTTAAGAATAAAATATGCAATGGCTATACTTGAATAGCAACAGGCTCTTTCCAGCAAGAGTGCCTGTGCGCCACTCCAGAAGAAGCTGTTCCCGTTGTTAGTTGACTCATCAGCTCTCAGGACCAAGAATGTACACCAAGTGAAATTGGACCAATCATACTTAACGGGAAGGGGAGATACCATGATCACAAAGATGGTTTTCCCAGGGCGAGGCTCATCCATTGCACTCCAGGTACAATGATGCTGACCCCTGTGATTTCCCCAAATGCAGGAAACTCGATGGCATAATTTGTGGTAGTGGGGGACTGCGTTCGCGCTCTCCTCTGGGGGGAAAAACTGGACCAATCAGATCTTACCTCCCAGGTTTGTGCAACTGGATGGCCATGATACTGACTCTTCTAGCTGTGGGTCAACAGAGGCTTAAGAGCAGGGGCTGCCATCTGGGGCAAGTTGGTATGACCATATCCCAAATGGATGAAGAAAACAAGAAGGCCAGTTGACAGAGGGGGAAAAAATGAGACTGATAATCAGAGAGAAGCCAAAAGGAAGGACTGTGTAACCCAAGAAAAAGATAGAAAAAGCAGGCTCAGTCCTGTGTTCACCCCACGGTTTGTTCCTATTTCCAGGAGACTTGGCCACACTGTGCCACTCGAGCTCCCTCTGCATTCCTAGAACCACGTAAGCAAACTGCTCCTAAGAGAAGATGGTGCGACTTCATTTTTCTGTTTTTTGCAACTAACAATCACAGAGACAATAAAAACTATAATTTGTTTATTCTTTGCTGTCCTTTAAGCCATCAGCAATATTTCTGTAGATATTTTTGTCTGTACTTTACAGAAGGAGCTGAGCCTCGGGGAGGCAGCTTGTGGGAGACCAGAGTGTGGACCTGCACTGTCTGATTCTAAAAGCCATTCTTTAATCGCTGTATCACACTCTCTTCCGTGACTTTGTGACATCTATTTTGGACCTTTGAGCTTTCAGTTTATTGGCTGTCTTGCCTGATATGTGAGCTCTGGAAAACTAAAATATAGCTTGACAATTCAAGAGGTACAGCCATAAAAATAACAGAACTGGATTAAACCTTAGTAGTCATATTTCTCAATGTCTTAATTTTACAAAAATGAACTGAGATTCCCCAAACCTCAGGTCATTTGTATAACACTTCCATTCACATTAGATAAACACTAATTAAGTCTCTGATACACAATTTCATCTTCTTTTTGCATTCTCATGCCTCGTGATCAAATCAGCCTGCTCCAAGATGGCTCTGTGTGGTCCCGCCAGATGATTCACCTTGTAGACATGTCACCAGCTCATGAGGTGTCAGCAGCCCTGCATTTGCCTAATGGGCTCACTTTTGAACTTAGGACACGTCATGCCAGGACTACCTAACCTGAGATTTCCTTTGACAATACATGCTGAGCCATGTTTTCATAGCATGGTGATGGAAGGTATTTGTATGGATTGGAATAAGATTGATTCACCAGCCAGTGTACATTGTTTAGAAAGTCCCTGTGAAGAAACTCTACCCTTTTCTGATTTTTATTCCCAGTAATTGAGTGGCTTGTTCCTATGTTCAAGGCCCTGTGCTAAGCATCGTGGGAGAAACCAAGAAGCACAGCAAACCATCCTTTGTCTTAAAGTATTCACAGTCTATTTCCATTCTTTCGAGTGATTTGGAAATGGAATTTAAATGCGCCAATTATTATGTGGCAAAGCATATGCTACCTTTTTTCATATATAAGGCTATAAAGAAAGAGAAGACATTTAGCAAGGGACAAATTACTATATAAAATGCAAAATGCCTCTACAATAAAAAGTGTGACTTTAGTTAGAGCACAATTTGATTTATACTCTTAGCCTTTCTGATAAGTGAACCTTTGCATTTTCATATTTTATCCTTAATTTTTAAGCGTTGGCATGCGTGCAGTGAATGATAAATAAGTAGGGAGGGCGGCAATACCACAGCGCTTCCAAGTGGCTTGCTCACACCTCTCCCCCGGGGTCTCCAGGGACAGTGTTTCCCACTCATCCTCTTCTCTATTACAGCTGCCCCTGATGATTAAATATCAGCACCGAGCAGCTTTGTAGTATAGTCTCCAAGGAGGCTTCTTCTATTCATTTCTAGCATAATCTCTTATACTCATTTCTTGGGAATGAAAACCCATCCTGTCGCTTTCGGCCAGGTCCCAGAAGTGAAATACCGGGGCACATTAATCTGCCGTGACAGCCTAATCCCATTCCTCACCTCCTCCCAACAATTCTCCATTTCCTAATTACCTCATACAGTTTTCCTCTTTAAAGTTCCCGTGAACCCATGGCTGTACCCTCCCATTAAGTCTTTTTTCCCAAAGAATCTGCATATCTAGGGACGTTATGGAAGCACGTTTCAATCTGTGTGCTCACCCAACATGTAAAGACCTGTGCCTATGCAAAGCACCGAATGCCTAGAGAAATAAAACTCTCTTTGGCTTTTCTCCTTCATAAGTTTTTCCTCAGCACTCACCTGTTCAAAAATGAAAAACTTTAGTATTTGGGATGATCAGGTCAGTAATGCTCATCGCAAACACCTCCATATAAATGTTCTAGGTTCCGCTCCCTATACGCACACTCTACCTATATATAATTGTATTTTTACAACCACAGTGTCTGTGCCTCACAGCCACTTACCTCATGTATCTATTAACTACATACAATTAAAATGAGGTGTGGTATTAAAATCACTTCTTGTCAATGTGTGGTTAGGTTTTTATTCTTTAGTTTGGGTAGTTTTCATATTTTATTTCAAAAAGCAGAAGTATATCTTGACACAAACAATATTACATAAAAGGCATGGGCTCTTCAAAAAACAGCTTTGTGCACAGTTAAGAGTGAATGATGCCTTATGTTTTGTTCCCCTCCTATAGCTTTACAATGCACTAAAGCCCTGAAAAATCTTATAATAAAAAAGCAGCTTAAATTTTTAAAGCCAGCATTTCCCAAAGTTGTTTGACCATGGAACCCTTTGAATTTCAGCCCTCTGTACCCCTTGACATTCCAAGGAACCAGTGTTCTGTAGAGTACTTTTCACCAAGGCTTAGCCTCCCGGAGAGGCTCTACTCTTTCCTCATTGCATCCAGTTTTACGGCTGTGAGTCTAGCTCCTTCCTGCTGGCCCTGGGAAGCTCACAGTACAAGCACCCCACGCAGTGAGCCCTGTCTAGATGCAGAAGCTACCAAGAGGTTTGAAAGTCTCAAAAACTCAGACAGGAGCAAAATCTAACAGTGTAAACAAGGGACCCATGTAGAAATGAAGTGCTCTTGCTTAAATGGTTTCACTTTAAAAAAACAACTCAGGTATGCACCACAGTCACTCTCTGGGTGCCCATAGTGGCACCTGGCTTGTAGAAAGGCAAGCATCTTTAATGTAAGGCCAGTCAGAAAAAGTCCCCAACATAGCCAGAAGTTCACAGTCCCTTCCATGTCTCTGGTATCCTTGTCTTCCACGTGGGGTCAGGCATGTGGCCATCGATGCTTGCTGGCCAGAATGAATGAATAACGGGTGAATGGACAGAGGGATCATGTTGTGGGAGGGCGGATAGCCTGCAGGATGGAGTTACTAAAGGGAACAAAGAGGCAGTCTGATGAGGAAGCTGCTCCACCGGGAACAGCCACAGGCCTGGTCTGGCACAAACACCCTGAGTCCTGAGGAAACACAACAGAAGCCACGTGGGGTCGAGAGGGAGAGAAGCTGGCATGGGAAGCATCATGCAGCTTGTGGTAAGGTGTCCTCTAGTTAAGGGAAGAAGAATCTCCTTATTCACCTTGAACCAAGAAAACTTCAAGTGACTAGGATCATCTAACTGATTTAACTTTCCTGGGATCTGCAGAACCAGTGTGGGTAAAGGAAAGACAACATTTTTGCATCTTAATTTTCTAGGCACTTGTCAGTGACTGTGTTATCAGGATTTGCACCAGTAAGTGAGCTGTATTTGAGCGTGGCTGGTTGGCAGAAAAGAACCACAGGATCCTGAGCCTGTGACTAGCAGTTACCCTAGCAGAATTCTGACTTAAATTTTGGAAGATTCTTTCCCTGATGACAACTAGCTTGGTAAACATGGAAAGTCAAATAGGAAAAATGTTTGTTATAGTTGTCATTCTTATGACGTAATACAAGAAGCTTTAATACTTGAATTTAAATCTCGGTTGATGCTAGGTAGCTGTGTGACCTTAGAAAAGTTGTGCAACTTCTCTGAACCTTCATTTCCTGGTGTGTAAAATGAGAAAATAATACTACCTATTTTGTAGTCATCTGGAGCGCCTATTTTCATATTATCAGAACTACATGAAATAGTAAGTGGCCAACATGTTTCTTAGGGTATAGTAGGCACTTACTGATGGTAGCTATTTTATTCATATTATGACTATCAAATAGGCCAGCATACATATTAGGTCAATCTGCTAACTTTAAATGTGATCTCTGGACATATCAAGAGAATCTTATTCACCAAACAACTAATATTTTTAAAAGCATCTACTCCAGTAGCCAAGCCACACTGCATTTGGCAGTGTGTATTTTCATAGGAACTAACTCTACGTAACACATACATTTACTCACATGGAGTATTAATGCACCACTAATGTCAGCCTGGAAAACTTTTACTCATCAGCTGGGGTTAGGAGCCTCCTTCATTGTGATCCCCGCCAACCCCGTCAGCCTTTCTGTTCCTCCCAGTATGTGGTGAGCCGCGTGTATTTCCAGTGACCGTAATCCTCTGTGCCCCAGAAACTAGGCAGGTCTTGGGCTGCCTCGCACTGAAGATGAAGAGAAGCTCAGGACAGAAAGCTTTCGCGCTGTGTCTGCAGGTGGTCGTTCCCCTTCTCGGCGGGCCAGGCTATGGGCGCTCAAGGCCCAGCACTTCCAGATGAAAGGCAAATTAGTCTTTCTGTGTCCAGACCACACCCCCCTCACACACACACACACACACACACACGATGAACAAAAGAGCCCAGGGACCTGGAAAAGTCCTCAGCTTGACCCCAGGTCTTTAATCTGTAGGATTCTCTACTCTCCAGAAAGGGAGCTGGGGATGAATGTGCATGGACATGTTAAAATAACACTTCAATGACCTGATGTTGCTGAGGGATGGGTTGCTCTATGTCAACAAAATTTCCAGTAACTCAAAGAAATCCCACCATGTATCTATTAATGTCACGTTGATTTGAAATGGAAACACCCATATGTGTCTTGATTGTCTATTATTACTCTAGGGTCAGCGAGATAGCTCAGTGGCCTAAAGCACCTGCTTAGGAAAGCTTAGGCAGGTACAGGAGACTGCAGCTGGATCCCTGGCACCAGATGTCATGCCAGCCCCACCCCCAGGGTGGTCTGAGTTGGCCAAAAAAATCCATTAATACTTGATAGAGACTGAAATCTACTGTGACAAGTACATTAAAATATTTTCTTATAGTCTCATTAGTCACAGGCAAGATATGCAGTACTATCAGGATATTACAGATAAGGAAGGCAGGCATTAGAAGCCAAGGAACCGCTCAGAGCTAAGCAGAGGCAGCACTGAAACTCACCTCCAGATGGAGGGAACACTGCAGAGTTCTGTGGGAGCCACCCCAGAGCGACCAGGGGCTGGGCAGCCTCACTGAAAGTTGTCACAGAGATAAGATAGATTCTACAGAATATTCGGTAGGCCTTTTTCTGTAAAAGGATCAAGTGCATTTTGTAAAAGAGTGCTCTAGACACTCAGAAGGGTGCTCTAGACTCAGAAGATATAAGGTTTTTGGGAAAAAAAATTTGCTTGCTTATTTATTTATTTATTTATTTATTTATTTATTTATTTATTTGGTACAGGGTCTCTCTACTCAGCTTGGACTCATAGTGATCCTCCTGTCTCAATCTCCCCAGTTCTGGAATTACAGGAGTGCACCACCGCACCTGGTGTCAATGACCAGCTCAGAGCAGGGCCAGCATGGCATGCGGTGTTGGGGACCCAACCTAGGTCCTTGAACTTTCCAGGCAGGCACTTAGTCCTATCTCCCTGGCCCCATAAGGTTTAATTTATAACCATTACACTGACACCTACAGATAGAAATTATCTCCCCCCGCTCCCCATAACACTTGGATTGGACCAGAAACACCATTTTACAAAGCATTAGTATTTATATTGTTATGTGTGTTATTTTTTTCTTATGCTTCTATCTCACCTTTCTTAATAGTCTGTAAAATTTCTTACTGGCAGAGACTGTGCCGTGAAAGACCTTTCAGCTGTCACTAGCAGGTGGGAGTGGCTGGGGGGAGGTCCCGCTCACTCGCCTCCTGTCCTCTTCCAGGAGCGGCTCCGCGCTGGCCCAGCTCTATGGGACATCGGCCACCTTAGAGCATCACCATTTCAACCACGCTGTGATGATCCTTCAAAGCGAGGTACGGCTGCTCTCTTCCTCCCCTTGCCAGAAGGCCCACTCTTTCTTCCTCTCTTTCTTTGGGAAGACGTGGAGACGTAGGGAGAACCAGCTTAA
>PVKN010029498.1:0-12980 GCA_004027915.1 Capromys pilorides
TTAATTCACTGGAGACTAAGAAAACAATACAAAGAACCAATAAATCAAAAATTGCTCCTTTTAACAGATTAAATAAATGACAAACCTTTAGCAAACCCTATCTACAATGAAAGAAAAGATTCAAATCCATGTATTTAGGAATGAAAGGGATGAAATCGCAACATATCTTGCAGAAATCCATAATGCTTATACCTACTTCAAGCACCTATAATCTAATAAGATGGAAAATGTAGAAGAAATGGACAGATTCCTTGATACATATGAATTACCTAAGCTGAATTAACAGCATATAAAAATTACAAATAAACTAATATCTCACGCCCAAGAAATAGTTCAGCAATCTAAGCACATGCCTGGCAAGCACAATGACCCTGTTCCACATGCCGTAACGGCCCCACTTAGGTGTACTGAGCCAGTCATTGAGACTGGGCACAGTGGTACATGCCTGTAATCCCAGCTCTAGGCAGGCTGAAACAGGAGGATCACTATAAGTCTGAGCTGCATAATGAGACCCTGTACCAAATACATACATCTTAGAAAAATATATCAGTCAGTGAAATTGAAAATGTAATTTAAAAACCTCCTAAGAAAGCAAACCCCAGGCCTTGGTAGATTCACTGCTGAATTCCAAAAGAAACTTACCTAATACTGCTACTTTCCAAGTCTTTATTGAAAATGAAAGGGAAGCAATATTTGCACATTCATTCCTGGAATCAAGCATTATCCTGATAAAACCACACAATGGCCCAACTCAAAGAGAACTACAGATCAAGCTCCCTAATGAACATAGATGAAAAAGTCCAGAAGAAAAAAAAATCCACAAGAAGATACTGGTCAAAGGAATGCAGCAAATCTTCAAGAAGATCGAACAACATGACTAAGTAATATTCACTCCAGGGATGCAAGGATGATTCAACATATGCAAATCACAAAATGTAATACATAATATTAATGGAGCCAAACATAAAACCATATGATCATTTCATTAGATAGATGAGAAGATTTTGACAAAGCTCATCACTCATTCATGATAAAAAGAAATTTAGTATAGATTATCTTTATCTCATAAAAGCTATCTATGATAAACCATCGGCCAGCAGTATACTAAACGGACAAAAACTGAAAACCTTCACTTTAAAATCAGAAACAAAACAAGGATGCCCATTGTCATCACTCTTATTCAATATAGTTCTGAAAATATTAGCTAGAGCAATTAGATAAGAGAAAGAAATAAATGTATTAATGATAGGAAAGGAAAAAGTTAAATTATCATTCTTTGCAGGTGACATGATAGACTACATAGAAGACCCTAAATCTTCATCAAAAATCTTCTGGATGTAACAGCAAAATTCTGTAGTAGAGCTGCTTACAATGTTAGCAAACTCACTGAGAGAAATAAGGAAAATTACACGTTTAATAGTAGCATGCAAAAATGAAATACTTACAAATCAATCTCATAAAGAAAGTAAAAGACTTGTACACTGAAAACTATAGTACTCTGAAAATGGAGATTGAAAGAAATAACAGCAAATGAAAAAAAATCCCTCTCTCTTGAGCAGGAAGAACCAATATGGTTAAAGTGGCCATAATTCCAAAAATATTATATGACGGTAGCTCACAATGTGACTATAGGGTCCTTAAGGAAATGATCAAGTTAAAATGATGTTACTAGGGAATGCCTTAAGCCAATCTAATGTCTGCCTCTTATGAAGAAATCTGGATACAAAGGGCAGATACCGAGAATAAGTATGCACACAGAACAGAACATGTTACGACAAACCAAAAAGTTAGCCATCTGCCTCAGAAAACAACTGAACCTTCCAAGACACTGATCTTAGATTTTTAGTCTCCAGAGAAAATAAATTTCTGTTATTCAGTTCACCTACTTTGTGATATTTTACTATGTAAGGTCTAGCAGAATAAAACAGTAATATACAAAATACGTGCCTTGCCATGTGGCCATATGAAAGATAATATCCAATGTATTTCAAACTCTAAGTTCCCAAAAGCTTCAGAATTGTACTTTCAGTCTAGCACATAACACATTCTCAGTAAATATTTTTGGAAGTATGAAGTGAATGGAAAATTTATTTAGATGTAGATTCTCATCTTATTCTATGCACAATATAGTATACAATGAGCTTCGATTTCTGTGAATTCCTCCTAGCAGTAATTCCTAATGCTTAATTAGGCTGCTGTGATTCAGTCCTATCATTTCTATATCATATAAACAGGTATCAACTACACTATAATTTAATCAGATCTTCCATTTCCTCCTAGTGATTTAGTTGTTGTGATCTCAAAAAAAAAATCTTGAAAAATCACTCTTTGAAACAAAAGCTATTTCCTACTACAACAGGACACACTGATTTACTAGGTCCTTTTGCTTTCATAATACATGCAATCATCTACTTGTTATGCTTTGTGTCTAGATGTCCCCCCAAAGCCTCTTGTGGCCATGGGGATTTTTCAGTAGTGGCTGAATCTATAGCGTGTGTGGACAAGATTAAGGATTGTGATAAATAAATCAGTCCACTGATTGGTTTGGCACTGCTCTAATCCTAGTAGTCTAGATAAACTAAAAGAGACAGAAAGACACATGTCTTCTTTTTGCTGCTTTTGCTGTCTTCCACCACCATCAATGGTTGTCCTGCGTAGGAGCCCATGGATAATGGACTGAAACCTCTACAAATTGTGTGCTAACTAAACCTTTCCTCCTTAACTTTGGGTGTTCAGTATTTTGTCTCAGCAACGAGACAAAAGTAACTGGGATACTATCATATTTTCAAAGAAGCCTTAGATTATGAAGAGTAATTTATAGCAAAAATCATTATTCTCTAAGAGAGCAAAATCAATTAAGACTGCACTTGATCACTTTTGCTATAATCTCTCATAAATTTAGAAGATATGCTTACCTATTCTGAACATATTTTTCAAACTTCAAGTTAAGTGATTTAAAAAAAGACTGATTCAACTGTTATTTACTAGCCAATTTGAAGAGAGTGCTTTTTGGAAGGAGGATTGAAATGGCACAATGACCTTGGGAAAATAGTAAATGAAACAATGGATCTAACCTGAAGGATACATTAATGGCTAAGTGTAAAATACAACTTAATTTCTTCATTGTAAAATGTAGACAGATTTCTATACCTATATGGGAATGCCTAAGTAGTAAGATTGAAGTGGTCCAGCCAGGTGTGGTGGAATACATCTGTAATCCCTACCCTGAGGCTGCAGCAGCAGCATCATATTTTCAAGACCAACCTCGGCAATTTCGCTACTTCACAAGACTCTGTCTCAAAATAAATAATAATAAAAGGGCCAGGGATGTATTTCCATTGTGAAGCCCCTGGGTTCAACCCCCAGCAACCCCCTCCGCCACACACACACAAATTAAAAGTGTCTGGTTAAAATAATAGAATAAACCACCTTAAAATATTGCTAAAATGAAAGACATAAGCTCATTTAAGCTCATTCTAGGAAAAACTCTCTTTTCTCTCTCATGCACTAGCATTTTCCTACCTCACTGCCATATCATCATTCTCAATACGCTAGTATGTTTTTACTCTCCCACTTTAACAAACAAAAAAGGGAACCTCCTGTACCCCATGTTCCTACTAGCTGTGGCTCCACTTCTCTTCCTCATTGTAGCCATATTCACAAAAACTATATCCACTTATGCCATCACACCCTCCTATTTACCATTTGAATCAGGCTCCCAATACTCTACCAAAAAAGCTCACATTATGGTCCTCAGTAACTTCCTTATTGGCCAGTTCTTAGTCGTCCTCTTAACTTATCAGCAGCATTGGGTATTCCTCTTTTGCTCACTTTCTTCAGTTAGCTCCCAGAACACTACTCTTGTTTTCTATAACCTCACTGGCAGCTCCTTTGTTGTCTCTTTTGTTGGCTACTCATTTTCTCTCACACCTCTTTAAAAGGGGGTGCTCATGGCGTACTCCCTGTTTATCTTCTTCTTTCTACTTACTTTCACTCCCTTGATGATCTCTTTCCAGGCCTGTGATTTTAAATAACAATCTGCATGCTAACATTTCCATGTTTTCTCTCTCTGAATCACCCGATTAGTAGTGATGTGCTACACAGTGTTGTTCCATTAATGATGGTGGTCCCATAAGATTATAATAATGCCAGAAATTCCTTTCACCTACTGTTTCCATAGGCATAACGCAGGATTGTCTTAGCATGACACATCGCTCATGTGCTTGTGGTGATGCTGGTATAAACAAACCCACTATGCTGCCTGTCATTTAGAAGTATGGTACACAAAATTAAGTTCATTATGTGATAATTGATAATGACAATACATGCTACTAGTGTACATTTATTAGACTATACCTTTCATTTTAGTTTACTATCATTGCTCTTATTCTATTTATAAGAAAGGAAAATTTACTGTAAAATTCTGTGCTGAGGTAGACTGGCAAAAGCTTCACTCACCTAGTGTTTACTGTGTCTATTGATGGCATCATTTTCTCCTGAGCTTGACTTAATCTTGTGGGCCTTTTTCATTATGACATAGAAGTAACAAACTATACTGTATAACTGTTTCACACTACCTCTCATGAGCTAACACAGGTAGATTCATGCAAGTACTTTATAATATTTAAACAACAAAATCACCTAATGATATATCTCTCTGAACATATGCAATAAGAAACAGGATTACATAACCAACTATCCACTTAAACCATGAACTGAGATATCTAACAGTCATTTTTAAAGTCCAAAACTGAAGTACTTAACTCCCTTCTACCCACATCTGCTGAACTATAGTCTTTTCCATTTTAGTCAGTAGTAACTCTCCCATTCTACTTTATTCAAGCTCCAGGAGTCATTATTTCTCTCTCCTATTTCTCACATGCAATTCCTTGGATTGTCCTGTCATTGTATCTTCAAGATGTATTCACCTCACTCCTATCACCAGTCTATAACAGATCACATCTGCATAATTCCAATTCCCTCTTTTCTGTTATTCCTGTATCATCTTCTCCCTCCAGTAAGTACGTCTCAACATAAAGACCAGAGCAATCTTGTTACAAGCCTAATCATATAATGATACCCCCTATCTCATCAAAACCTTTAACAGCTCTTCTTTTCATTCATTCCCTTATAATAAACTCTGGGACACTACATCATCTGGCCTCTGCTAACTCCTCATTTGTTACCTGCTGAGGACAATACAGGGAGGTCAGAGGGCCTGGGAGATAGCTCAGTGGCACAAGAGCCTGCCTGACAAGCGTAATGTCCTGAGTTAGACCCCTGGTACTGAAAAAAAAAAAAATGTTGTTAATACAGGGACAGCAGTAGTACCTGGAAGTGTGGGAAGGATCTTAACTTGCTTCTTTTATGATGTTAAATGTGCTCATTCTACTACTAGTACTTGGATGCTGATTCAGGCCAAGTATCCTACTTCTCCACCCGAACTTGTCACTACAAAAAATAAAAGTACATTAGCTGAAGAGGTCTTTGCCTTTGTGTATCCTGAGGCACTGATCTCCCCGGTCCTTCTTATTAATTATTGAATTTGTTTCTGTTTTTTTCTTCATCCTTCGCCATGCCCCTCATACAGACAGTTGTGGATCTTAGCCAGTTCCTCAGCAGGTGGTGATGTAGGATAAGTAGCAAGAAGACTCAATGTAAATGTTCAATTATTAATGAGAACATTGTTGGCCCCTTTCTAGCCCTGACAGCAGAAAGCTAGCACTCAAGAAAGTGTTTTGGAGGTGATTCTCTGGAGAAACTGATAGTGACACAGTAAGGACCTCAAGAGACAGAATCATGGGGACCCCAAACACTTACCAGCAACAAACTCAAGAATCAGTAAAAGTATGTGAGCTAAACTACCAACCAATATTTTATGATCTTATTCCATATATGAAAACCCAAGTATCATTATTTGATTAAAGTTTCCATGCTCAAAGACTACTTCCAAAATAAACAGGAAACAAATTTTGAAGGAAGCAGGCAACTCAAAAAATAGGGGAAAAGGCATATAAATAGATAAATATTGTACACTACTAAGAAAAAATGGGATGTTATAGAAAAGGAATAATCAGAATAAGAAAAAGCTTTTGACAATTAAAAATAAAAAAAGAAAAAGTTCAACAGAAGTATTGGGATTTAGGTTTAAAAAAGGCTGCACAAAAATAAGGACAAATAAAATAGGAGAGACAAATTAATAGAAGATTATGAAATAAATCTACGAAACCCATGATAAAAAAAATAAGAGATATAGAAAGAACATAGGAAATGTGGCAGAAGGGGTAGTCAAAGAAATAATTCAGGAAAATTTCCCATAACTCAAGGTATTTAGCTGCAAGATGAAGAAAGCCTACAAAAGAAGCTGCTGCACAAAATCAAAGAAAGATTCACCTGGAAATTAAAGAGAGATGGTCAAGATGTTTCAGGGATAAATATAATTTTCCTAAAAGCTTCTAAGGCATAACAAGCAGGTATCTACAAAGAATCAGGACTTAAAAGTAACACTTAGATCTATACAATACTGGTCATTGGATAGCAATAAAATAGTATCTTCAAATTTATGAAGGCAAGTGATTAAAAATCCAGAATTTTAAATCTGGAAAAGAAATTACAGTTGTATGCCAGGTTAGAGAAGATATTTAAAGACATGTAAAGACTCTAAAATTCTATATTGTAGGCATCCTTGGATGCTAATGGAAGCTATACTCTAGTTTAAAAAGGTATAAACCAAGAAAAAAGGAGATAGGGGTTTAAGAAACAGGAAAGACAAAGGCTATAGAACACCAGGATCCCCAGGATGGCAGTCTATGGTGAAGGCTTACTAGGCCTAAAACAGTAGGCTTCATTGTAAAAGATTTTTGAGGAAAAGCAAACTGAAATTTTTGAGCATACAGACAGAACTGATTAATGTAAAAGAGCTTTTAAGGGGACTTTTAAAAGTTAGTAATAGTTTCATAGAAAGGTAGGCCAATGCAAAAATGAAGCATATATTCATGCAAATAAAAGGAAAATTTAGCACACATGTGGCAGTAAAGCCATGTAATCTCAGAGTTCTGGGAGGGTAAGGCAAGAGGATCACAAGTTCTAGCCCAGCCTGGGCAACTTAATTACCTAACGAAATCTTCTCAAAATAAAAAAGAATAATAATAAATAAAAAAGTCTGGAGATGTAGCTCAGTGGGAAAGCCCTGAGTGTAATCCTCAATATAATAGAGGTTGGGGATCTTTTAAAATAGTGCTTCATAGCTACAAAAAATTAAATATAAATCAGGCTTAGTGATGCACATCTGTGACCCAGCACTTGGAGGCTAAGGCAAATTACTGGCTGTGAGCTTAAAGATAGCCTGGACTACATAGAGAGGCTGTCTCAAAAAAGAAGACTCACAAAAACTAAAATATATTATGTGGGAAAAATAATCAAAGCACAGAATGGTGTATTTACTGAGCCATGGCTTAAGTAAGAAAAAGGAGAAGAAAAATATTTCACCACTTTTAAAGTAAGAAAACTGAAAAAAAATTGTTATCTTGAAAGGAGAAAACTGGATAGAAGTGACAGAAGTAATAGCTACATCTCTGACTATGCCTTTATTTATATATATATATAAAACTTGAAACTAGGCAAATATTGTATCTTTGAGAATTATAAAACAAAATTAAATCCAAATAATTTTTTTTAAAAAACTGTCCCTAAAATTTGAAAGCAAATGAAAGAGAAAAACGAATCTATTTATCAAGCACCAGGTTAGAGATCTAACTACAAAGGCAGGAATTATTTCAGTGGGCGCAATTATTTGGCCAAAGGAACTGGAAAGGAATTCTGAGCTTTTTTAAAATAATAATTTGTTAGCAATTATATTGTTACTGTTCTTCTGAAATTTTTAAAGCACACATTAAGATAGAACAAATGAGTAATAGTGTTTAGAATGCCAAAAGCTAAAATGCTGATTAAGAAACAAGAACTAAGGAAGGTGGGCACTTAGAGGTTGACAGCAAGGGTGAGAGTATGCAAATAAGCACGGATGAGAAGCCCATACCCTGAGGCAGCGTGGTCAGAAATCAATCTTGTGAAGCTTGCAAGGAATGAAAACCTCCACTCAGATTTAGACCTGCTGGTGCTGCCCCACGACCTCCAGCAAAGCCCATGTAAGGGGACCTCGGTCTTAATGGACTGAAGAAAACTCTACTGAGAAAGAAATAATAAATTGAATGTTATGCTTTATACAGCATGTTCAGTATAACTGCAAGTGGTGGGTTAGATTAATTCAACCTATCCAAGTTCAAGTTGGCATTCTGAAAATGAATAAAGAGGAACACTGGAAGGGGAAAAAATTAGAAAATAATTTATCTTATTTGAGAAACCCAAAATACAAATAAATTGAGCAAAATAAAGATCAATAACAATAGATTGAACAAAAAATGGTGCTTTTAAAAATGGGAAGGGTCCAAGAGTTGGGGAGTGGGAGAAGTGAGGGAAAATAGAGTATAAAAATAATTAAAATATGTGTACATGTACCAACTTGCAGTAACAAATGTGATGATTATGTAGTGTAAAACTGTACTAATAAGAATTAATTTTAAAGAAAGAATAAATTTAAAATATCAAACCTAGCTGGGCTAATCGCCCTGGAAGGATTTGTATGACAGTTTCTAAAACACAAAGGCTATGGCAACAGAGGAAGGGGTGCAGGTGGTGGATGAGCTTGAGAAGTCGGGCTGGCAAGGCCATGGGTCACTCCCAGATTAGAAGACAAGCTGCACCTTGTCCTGCAGAATCTTCAGGAGTTCTTTGGAAGAGAAGGTGAAAAGATAAGGGCTGGGAATTTAAAGTTTATTGAGGGATGGCAATCACGGGCACACCACTTGTGGCTTATCTCATGCCTACATCCTTGACTGATGAGCTCTTGACAGTAGAATGTAAGATAACCATTCTGAGGACTGTCATTCAAACCTAGATAACATGGAAGCCCCATGGCAACTTCTAGAACTTAGAATCAGTTTCTATGACAACATGAACAAAGAAATGCTGGAGAGCATAGGTATTCCTGTGTAGAAGACCAGCTTCAGCAAAGGCACTCATTATCAAATCAGCAAAAGTGTGCACACTAGATGTGTGGAGAGTATCCAGGGCCACAAAACATGATGGCAGGAAAGCTGGAGCTGTGGTTGTAAAGCTGGGCAGCACCCTTTGCTGAGTGATCTGCTGTGCCCTAAACTACAGGCTTTTAGTGAAGAGTATTTAAATGTAGATGGATAATTTGGAAGTGTTAGTCAGAAAAAGGTTTTCACCTTTGCAACGAGGTACGTGTCTGCACTTGGCTATTCAAAATGGATCCATTTGGGGAATTCTGTGACCCTAGGCTGAGCTGGGAGCAAAATAAGATCTTCATAGGAGGAGATCAATATCAAAATTTATCTCCCTAATTGGATAGAAGACATGAAGAAAAAATTGAGGAAGGCCTCCTGTGAATCAGGCAGACCAATAGGTTTCTATTCTTTATTGAAAATGTGCCCATTCTCATTAAGTCTGAGTTTGTCAGCCTTTGAGATGAGAAATGGGGAGGAAATAAAACCAACACTACATACCTGGATCTGGAAAAATACTTTGCTGATGAGGTTGTATATCCGGGAAACCACAATAATCCTGTAACAAGCTACTAGATGCCACCCAGGAAATTTCATACTCTTTCTCTGAAGAAAGCCATAATGCTGCCTGTGATGCCAGGTCCTTTGGAATCAAAGCCCGTTCTCAAAAGCCATAACCAGAATTTATAACCAAAAGAGGTGATCCCATCAGGACTTCATGAGATACATCATTAGTGTGGAGAAGCACCCAGATGTAGGCACACTGATATGGGGGAAGCTGAGCCATGGTAGCAGTGAGCATCCTGTTTGTGCTCAAGTTTGTGCCCAAGGAGGAACCGCACAGTCAGCTGGGAATGGTGCTATGCAATCAGAAATCACAGAAGGCGAGAGAAGTTCAGTCCCAAAGAATACTGCTTTTTACGGTTAAGCTACCAGGTTGTGCCTATTACATACCCTCTCGTGCAGGGTTGGTTCCAATAAGCAATTGTGTGTGAAGGGCTTTGAAAAGGGCCAGGCAGATGAGGAACTTACACCTGAGAAGAAAAACTTTGATAAATTGGAGGCTACCTTTCAATTTTCTGAGGAGTGCAATTCAAACTGACTTCATGACCAAGCTTGGGTGCATTACCTATAAATTGCAGAAAGTGGGGGTGTATTAGCTAGCTAGGCATCTTCCTCCCTTCTCACACTATCCTGTGTTGTCTGCTGTCTCAATTTTCTATATGCACCATTCATTTGCATACATCTCAGGACATGGAATGAGCAGGTCTGGGACTTCATGAAGTACAGAACTGAGGGAGGGGCAGCTCACCTCTCCAGAATCTTGGATCACTCATTATGGCTGCAGTGAGAATAAGCCCCATGTTAGCAAGTGTAGCATTGACTAGCAGCGCTTACCAGGCTCTTGCTGTTCTGAACAAAACTTGGTTGGAAGAACTGCTGAATATGAAAATTTAATGTTTATTCTAGGGCCAAAAAAGACAAAAAGGAGAAGAAATGTAAATGTGAAGGAAGTGCTCAAGGAGAAAACATGCAATGAAGGAAAAAGAAAAGATACTTCCTGCATAGGATGGGCCACACTGCATGAACAAGAGGGCAGGGAAACAGAATTAGTGGCTGCCATCTTTTATACCTTCTTTCTGATGTTAGATCCAGGTTATCTCCATCAAAGCCCTCTTGCTCTCATGCTAGAACACTGGAGTTAGGTACAGGGCTCAGCTTGAGGTTGTGTTAGAAGATTGGTGTCAAGTGCCAGGCTCAGGAGCTGGTGCTCTGCACCTGTAGCTAACAAGTCTTTGCAACTGGCAGATCATCCTCAATTGTCCTGGTCATGTTGACCCAGGTGACACAGAGACCCAGACAGTAGCAGGTATCACCCTCTACCTTCTTCTCTTGACAACTGATTAGAAAATTCTGGTTTCAATTTGACTCATAGAAAAAAAAATTATGCTTGAATCTAGCAAACACTGCAGACTTACCAGTGCATAGAAATACAATATATGGAAGAACATTAAACATATTATGGAAATTTAATTGGAAAAATCCTGAGTATAAGAACCTCCACAAGAATAGCAACTGACTTCTTCAAAAGATACATTGCATGAATGAAGTTTTAAGAGTGAGGAGCATTACAAATTAAAGGACTGAAGAGACAAACATTGTTTTAAGGCTGAGGATTGAACCCACAGAGGGCCTTCCGACTGACACCCTTGACCTCCTTATATTGTTTTTAATTTTGAGACAGATTCTCACTAAGTTGCTAAGTTGCCCAAGCTGAACTCAAACTTACAATCCTCCTGCCTCAGCCTTTCAGAGCAGCGGAATTACAGGTGCACACCATTACACCTGGCTGAGACATATTAAACGGGAAATTTCTCTGTGGGCTCTGTATCAGCAGATTCCAGCAACTACAAAGAAAAAATTATATCTGAATTAAACAAACTCAGACCATTTCTGATTACCAATTCCTGAATAATTCATAATAACTATTTATATAGCTATTCATTTACATAGGATTAAGATTATATTAGCTATTACATGTAGTCTACTGATTATTTAAAGTATGCCAGAATGGGCCAGGCTGATAGCTCAACAGACTAAAAGCCTGCTTAGGCAAGGGCAGGGACTAAAGTTCAATCCCCAGTACAGCGTGCTGCACTGGCCCCACTCACAGGCAGACTGAGTGGGCCACCAAGACCAGGCATGGTGGTGCAGTACTGGGAAGGCTGAAAACAGGAGGATCACTGGAGGATCATTAGGAGTCAGAACTGCATATTGAGATCTTGTACCAGATACATAAAAAAATAAAAAAGTAAAGTGTGCCAGAAGATGGGCATAGGTGATATGAAAACACTATAATTTTATGCAAATAACTTGGAAATTCCTAAATGTTATTACCTGCAAGAGTCCAGGAATCAAGACCCCACAGATACAAAGGAATGACGATATTTTGTTTAAATTTGATTTGAACAAACCAACTACAATTTATGAGATAAAATAATTCAAATGTGAGCTTTTACCAGATATTTCATATTACAGACTAAAAGGTGTATATTTAGGCATGATGATGATATATTGTTATGTTTAAAAACAGTCTTGGGCTAGGGAGAAAGCTCAGTGGAATAAGTACTAGCCTGGTAAGTGCAGGGTCCTGAGTTCAATTCCCCATACCATAAATAAATAAATAAATAAATAGTCCTGAAGCCATCTGCCATCCGGTCTGGCCCACGCACCTGCTGGGTAAGGACCTTCGGCCTACCTCCATCTCCCAGCTCTTCTTGCTTGAGTTCCAATCCCAAACCCATACACAATCCCATCTGGACTGCATGCACCTGCCTGATAAGGACCCTCAGCCCATGTCCATCTTCAGACTCCTCAACTCCAGAGCTTTGACTCCACCCACAGTCCTGACCCACAGGGCTTCACAGCAGCCAGCGGCCCAAGCTTCGACTTGCACCCAGGCACAACTGGAGGGGAACAAGCTTGGTGGATCCATACCAAACTCCTATAGGCGCTA
This sequence comes from Capromys pilorides, assembly GCA_004027915.1. Lineage (NCBI taxonomy): Eukaryota > Metazoa > Chordata > Mammalia > Rodentia > Capromyidae > Capromys > Capromys pilorides. The sequence goes on from PVKN010029498.1 coordinate 12,601, forward strand.
ACAGCATAACTTCACCAAAGTACAGCGATCACTACCATACAAAATGATAACGACAAGGAGTAAGATGCAATCTCAGGGCCTGAGCCCACCCAAATCAAATACAGGAGATGCTACCATGGAAGAAAATGGGAATCATACAGCCAAAACCTCTGAATTGAGGTAGATAGTCAACTACAGAAAAGTATAGAGCAACTCAGATCAGAGATAACACCTGAAATAAAAAAAGAAATGCATGAATTAATAGCATCTGAAGTGGAAAAACAATAGCAGAAATATATAGAGGAAGCCAGAACAGAAACAACCTCTGAAGAAAAAAAAGCCATGTCTAAATTAGTAGCATCTAAAGTAGGGGAACAAATGCAGAAATGTAAAGAGGAGAA
>PVKN010029499.1:0-12964 GCA_004027915.1 Capromys pilorides
GATGAAATCCTAAGTGTTAATCTGACATCAAAAAGAAAAGGAAACTGTAAATGGCTGTGTATTCATTAGTCCACCAAACACCTAAAACTCTAGCTGAAGATGAACAACAGGGAACTTAATAAATCTTGTTTACCTAACAATTATTTGCTAACATGAGAGTTTCCCCATGATCATATATAAAACTGTATTCTTCATCACATTTACAATTGGAAACTGAAATTTCTTAATTCTCTCTCAATGCACTCTTTCTAAAGGCCCATTCATATTGTCAGCTAAGGTTTAGCATAAGGCAGAATTAAAGAGCAGAGATAGCTACAATAAACATTAAAGCCACAAATTCATTTAACTAAGAGCAACAACAATGTAATCATGGAAATAGAAATGCAAAGTTTTGCAACAGCACATGATAGGTGAGATCAATTCCTGGGTATCCACTGTGTTCTACCGTTAGCACTGTGAGGATTGGTGGGGTTGAAGAAACTGGAAAGAGTGAAAAGAAACATTTTTGGAGTAAAGTGATGAGAAAAGCAAGACTCAGCTACCTATTTTAAAAGTAGCATCATAAAAGTAAAATGGTATTAAAGCTTAATTCTCAGGGCTGGGGAGATACCTCGGTGGTCTAAGTGCCTGCCTGGCAGAGCACAGACCCTAGTTCAAGCCCTGGTACCACACACTGTGCCGGCCTCTCACCATGCCAGCCACTGAAGTCTGGATGTGGTGGCACATGCCTGTTATTCCAGTGCTGGGAAAGCTGAGAGAAGAGGATCACTACATGTCTGTAGCAAGAGCCTGTACTAAATAAATGAATAAATATAATTTCTAAAAAACTCAATTCTCAGTACAAAAGTAGTTCCAAATTCACTAAAGTTTTCTGAGGATTCACTTTATGCAAAATACTATTGAGTCAAGATATCAGCTGCATTGGGAAGAGAAAATAATACAGGCATGTCTTTATTCATAAACAAAGAATATCAGCTATGAGGTATCTCGTTTTCCCATGACTTAAGAAATACTCTCTATTTAGGAATTCAGAGAAGGGTGAAGTGGATTTCTCTGTGACATTTTAGATTTTGAATGGTGAACCCCATCCAGGTCCTCCTGGAACTGCTACTTACTAGATACGTAGCGTACTCTCCTCCAGAATCCTTGCTCCAATGCAATCTGGATCAAAATCCATAGAAAATGGGAGTGCATTGGGCAAGAGTGTGGCCCCGCAAAGCTGGAAACATGTTCCAGGGTCTGTCTCTCACATGCAATTCTTGTACATCTTTAGACAAATGATGGAAAGTTTCTGTGGTCTATATTTTTTCTTTAAAAATAAGAAAAATGATATTGCATGAGGCAGGACTGAAGAATGTTTGAATTTGTTAAGAGTTTATTGCAATAAGAGATGCATGTCTGTTAACTTCATTCCAAATATTTGCCCTAGCTTCAAAACACTTACTGCAGCATTCTTGTTACATTCTGCGATGGTTCTAGAAGTCTTCTCTCATGACTGCCTTTCATTGTATTGTGGCTTCCCTGATGTCTCAAATCATTGAATTTTTTTCTTCTTAGTCATTTATTTATTTAATACTTGGACTCACTACACAGTTCAGACTTATAGTGATCCTCCTGTCTCTGCCTCCTCAGTGCTGGATTATAGGCATGCAGAGTTCTGGGGCCAGCATGGCATGCATTACTGGGGATTGAACTCAAGTCCTTCTTTATGCTAGGCATGTGCTTAAACCTACAGGCTATCTCCCCAGCCTGGAAATTTTTATATTTTGTGATCATTTTGACTTTGGAGATGAGTCAGTGGATATAGGGGTGGCATATTCAGTGAGTGAACTAGAAGAGGACACAGCATCATGTTTGTGGGAAGGATTTTTTGTAGGGTGGCACTTGACAGTGGCACCGGTGGCATTTTCATCCTACCTATGCAAATACTCAGGAAAGAAGAGTTCTAGAACTGCTTCAGAAGGTAGCAAGAGCAAAGACAAATGTGTATTTGAGATCAGAAGGAGTATTTTGAGAGGGATTAATGTCAACTGTCTTACTATAATAATGTTATGGGAATGTAACTATTCATTTTGTATTTCAATCATAGCATGTACATCAAGAACTAGATGCATTGAACAATTCTGGTTACCTATATCTCACTGAATGTCAGCTGCTCTTGATTTTTCAATTCAATTGCCCTGGTACAGAAGTAAAATGGATATCTCTGATATAGTTAAAATTAATTAGATCATATGCACTAGCAGGACTGGCTATATGAGTTGTGGAACTTGGAGCAAAATAAAAACACAGGAGCTCTTGTTCAGTAATTGACGAGACTTTCAAGATCACAGTACCAAAGCATTAAAGCAAGCACGGAGTCTTTCAAAGCTTTTTTGGAACCGGGGATTGAACTCAGGCCCTTGCGCTTGCCAGGTAAGCCCTTATTCTACTGAGCTATCTCCCCAGCCTCTTAGAGCCCTATATGACTTTACAGATCACTCACCACGAAGCCAGACCTTGACCTAGCTGACCCTTGAAAATATCAGACCTTGTTTCAAGAACAGGGATAAATAGATGACCAATTCCTAATGGTAGCTAATACATCGTCCTTCAGTAGATCTGTGAGTGATGCGCTCAGTAATAATTGCACAGACATTGCAAAAGAAAGATGCCAGACAGCTTCTCTCTTCTAGTTCTGTTTAGTGCCTTAGGTCATGCTTTCCCAAAGAAAATGCATCTGAGACTTGTGTTTTGATGGAAAAAAAAGAATGCCTCCATCAACTCTTCTTCATTTTGTAGTATAATTGACCCTTGGAAGCAGAAAAGGAATTAGAAAAACAAAATAAGCATTAGAAAACCTGAGGCGCTCTGGAAAGTGCTCAGAGAGGAAAATGTGTTAGCAAATGTCATTTTGTTTAGGACTACAAAAAGGAGAAGGCAACTTTCATTAACGTTCTGGGTTGAATCCAGGCTTTTGTCTGATTGATATGAAGAATCCCAACTGTGAAGTTAGGAAAGAGGCTGAGATTTATGCACACTGGTATTTTTTACAGCTATGTTCATGTCTCCCAAGGCTCAGGCAGATTTAATAAATCAGATAAATAAATAAAGAAATAAGTAAAAAAGCATTCTATGCTCAGTGCTTCATGCAAAGTTTCCATTGTTGTCCAAGAGAGTTCCACACGCACAGTAAAGACCAGAGATGGCTCTCCTGTTACCCATTATTTGAAGGAAAATATCTAGCTTTGATAATGATGTAATGTGGCTTTCACCCCCTGAACTTCATAGAAAGCCATTTAATCTTTCTTGATGTCCCTTTATGTGCAAAGACTTATTTTCCACTTATAATGTTTGTTGAATGGCTTGTGAATACTTTACAAGGGCTATGTCATTGCTCAGTTTGGGGTCTCTTTATGGTAAATTTTTTCAGCTGTGAGAGAGTTTAAGAAATAATGGTATTACTTGGGGAATAACCTTTTTCTTTGAAAGAGATGGGTAGAGAGAGATACTCAGAGAAACAAAGACAGACAAAAACAAAGAGAAACAGAAGAGTCAGTACTTGTGAGTCCAGCAAAAGTAAACTTTCAGAAGCTAAAGACTTTAAAGCTGTTAAAAACTGGCCATCAAAGAGCTATATAACTTATAGAATCATAATATCATACAATTTTCAACTGAGATAGATCAAGGAAATTTTAGTTCCAGCCTTTATTTCATAGTTAAAGATATAAACACTGGGAAAGTTAACTCGCTAAACTATTTTATTCTCTCTGTTGTTTTCTAGCTAATTTCCCCTCCTTTCCTACAGGACCCCTCTGTAGAGTTCATTACAGGAAAAGCTGTAAACAGAAGATCCTCTCCAACAAAATCATGTTCAACCAACCAATGGTTCAACCAACCAACCAACCAATGTTTATAAGCATTTTGTTACCTCCATTAGAATTTATTCATTCATTAATTCATTCATGAAATAAATGCATCTCTTCAAGATTGTATCCCAACTCACATTAATTTGGGAAGGAAAGCAAGTTCAGTTCCTGACTATAAGTGATAAAAGGCATTGGAAAAATAGTTATAAAAAGAAACACAAGCAGTAGCTCAGAAAGCCAGTGAGTTAGAATTACAGTGCATATGTACAGTGTAGGGTAACCATACTATCAACTAATGGCAGAGAAAACACTGACTAAAACCAAGGCATTGTTTAGGAATCTTACCTTCCAAAGTAGTAGAATAAAATATATTCTGCCTACTAAGTCAGAATGTAAATTCTAAAGTCTGGTCACCCAACTGCACAACTTGCTACTATGAGGCAAGTTTATTTACTATGTCTTGGTGTTTGTTTCCTTCTTGGTACCATGCAGGTTAATAGCACGTGGCTCATGTGGCTGTTATAAGAATTAAAATAAGTGATCTCTTTTTTGTGACATTTGAAACAGTGGCTGGGGCTGGGGAGATAGTTCAGGAGTCTAAGTGCCTGCCTGGCAAGGGCAAGAGAGGAGGGTTCAATTCCCAGTACTGCTTGCCAGGCCAGCTCTGGAAACTGGGGCACACAGTACTGGGCACTGAAACTGGACTTGCTGGTGCATGCCTATAATCTCAGTTCTGGGGAGGCTGACACAGGAGGATCACTAGAGTATCAGATGTGTAGTGAGACCCTGTACCAAACAAATAAATAAGTAACCTTTGGACGTGTCTGTTCGGTAGAACCCATTCAGGCTCAGGGGACCACAGTTTGATCCCTAGCTCTGCATGCCACACTAGACCTCCCCTTAAGGCAGCCTGAGCCAAACCCCCTCCCCGCTCCCAAAAAACAGAATCTTTCTAAAACAGTGACTGGTACATAACAAGTACTAGACAGATTTTGCCACTATTATCAAGTTATAAAGCCATAATTTACTCATGAAAATTATTTACATTTGCTTTTTAATTGGTTGTATCATATTTTTTCTAGTTCTAAAGCATACAAATGACAGTGCTTGGTTGTATCATATTTTTTCTAGTTCTAAAGCATATAAATGATAGTGCTTCAATCCTACTTCTTAATCTCAGGAATAGAGAAATTTATTATTACTATTATTATTGTTTTAATGTATTTGGCTGTTGCAGGGTCTCACTATGTAGTTCAGACTCATAGTGATCTTCCTGCTTTTAGCCTCCCCAGTGCTGAGATTACAGATGTTTGCCACCATGCCTGCACTCTGGTCACTGTCCCTGCACTTGCCTAAGCTTGTCTAAGCAGTCACTTTAGTCCATTGAACTATCTCATGGGCCCCATAAATAGTAAAATTTTAAAAATCAAGAAATGCTAGCTCTTCTTTATGCCTTTAATGCCTTATAATACTAAATAAATATAAATCCTAAGGGCTTGCCAAATAGCTCAGCAGATTAAAGTGCCTGCAAGCAGGCACAGGGCCCGGGGATTTGATCCCTGTACCTGCATGTATCCCAGCCCCCAGGGCATGTTGAGACAGCAATTGAGACGGGGCATGGTGATGCATGCCTGTAATCCCAGCTCTTGGGAGGCTGTAAACAGGTGGATCACTATGAGTCTGATCTAGTAGTGAGACCCCAAATACCCTGTAGACCCTTTTTAAAAATACAAAAAATATATATACATATATCTATATATAGGTATATAATTATAGATCCTAGACTAAAAGAATTCTGTGAATTTTCTTTGAAGAGAAAGATAAAATCCTTCTCATGTTCCACTTACTATCCAGGTGGTTATGGTTACGGTGTGGGAAATGATGCAGGCAATTTATTGGCCAGTACAGCACTCAGTGTGATGTATCAAAAGCCACCACCATCCTTTCCTCTGTCTGTGGCCAGGTACAGTGAATGGGAAGCAGCTCTTGTGGAATGCAAAGGACTGAACACCAACCCGAGGTCAGTGGTCCTGCACTGCAGGGCTGGCCCTCCTAACTCACTGCACACAAGTTGCTTAACCCCTCTGTGTTTTACTTTCATCAGCCTCAGGGTGAGAATGACAATATGAGCATTGATGTTTTGCGAAATTTCCGTGTGGAACTAAATTATAAATTTGTTTGTGGAATAACATAAAATGATACAATCACTTGTCTTTAATTTGCTTAGTTCTCACTCTGATTTCTGCATTTGATTTGGATGAAGGAAAAAAATTAGGTTAATAGATGGCATTATTGTATAAGGGAAGATAAGTTTACAATACATGTATGTACATAAAGATGCCCTTCATTAACCTAAAAATTTACATATAAGATTCCTGTACATGCCATGTATACACACACACCCACATGTCGCTAGTCTTTCCTTTTCCATCTCTTTTGCTCCCTGATAATATCCTCACTACTTCAAGAAAATAAAAACAGGAAATGATCGTCAGACATCATGGTTTATAATTTGATGGAGCTAGAGTCACACGGACCTGTGATCTTTCAAAAGTGTGCATTGTCACACCATGCGCTGCCTCCCTTCCTCGTCTGGCACTTATTCTCCACTTAAAAGCATTTCCTACTTTCAAGTTACCCCACAGGGTACTTGGTTCAGCCTCATGGAGGGATTGAAGCTGCATTCCACCTGGGACCCAGATGGAGGGGCAGGAAGGGTCGCAGCGGTGTTAATCCTTCTCCCTCTCACACCTCCATCCTTCCTTCTTAATCTCTGAATCTTTTGGATAAGCACTTCCCCCCACCCCTGCTCATGGTCAAAGGCTTCCTTTCTTTAAAAAGATTATGTTTATTAGTATATGTTCACAGCTCATAATGGTTGCATTGAGGGGGTAGTGGGTTCACATGTGTAACACATTTTAATTTTTACGTCCCTTCTCCTCTTCCTCCAGCCCAACCCATAGGAATCCCTTCTAGCTTCCCAAAAGAGTTAAAGATAGAAAATTACAGTGATTCATGCACACTCATGTTTATAGTACCACAACTCATATTAGCTAAATTTCAAAAGCAGGTTATATGTTCACTCACGTATGATGGGTACAGAAAATGTGGCCTTTTTTCACACAGTAGAATGATCCTCTGCCTTAAAGAAGGTGGATGTATTTAAGTGAAATAAATCAGAAACATAAGCCTCAGTATCACATGGTTTCTCTTACAGGAGAAACCCACAGTGCAAACAAAAAGCAAAATAAGAGATTGATAACCGGAAACAGAAATCTTGGGCAAAATGGAAGGGGAGGGAAGCCCTTCTCGCTGCGCTCCCCTTCCTCCCTGGCCCTGTCTTTCTGTGTCAGGTTCTCCTCCTTCTCAGGTGCTGCTTCCAACTATGATCCGTAGTTTCTGCTGCTGAGAATCTGCAGAATTTAAGGAATTGACCTGTGAATGGGGCTATGAAAGCTGCAGCTGTCTGACACTGGAGGAAGAGACCCCAACTGGAATTGGGGCGTGGGTTAGAGAATACTGAGAGCTTATTGGTAAGACAATGGAGATACACTAACAGGCCTGGAGCAGACAGAAAGGAGGCATGAAATGTCACATTCATTTACACGATTCTGCAGGAAGCAGAAGTGCGGACAGTAAGCACCATGGTGATGCTGGGGTGATAGCGTATGGGGCTGCGTACCAGGGGGTTTGTTCTTAATAGTGAGGACAGAACCTAGGGGAAATGTTCACGTGGAATCTCTTCTTCCTGAAGGTCTCCATCAAAATGTTCAGAGGGCTGAGGGACCGATCATGTGCTGGTGGAAATGGAGGAAGTAAATGCTTAGGTGCGCCTGTGAAAAGTCCTCCGAGGGCACAGAACCTGAACATCCCACTCTGCCCCTGAAGCACCTAAGGTGCAACCACTGCATTTCCAGCTGTGGTAAAACTCTCAGCCTTCACAGAAGCCTGATGCTCTCCCAGTCACCGCCCTGCCCATTTGGAGTTCTCTGTGTTTGTTCATTCGTGGTTCATGCATTGATTTTGGTGGACTTTTTCTGCTTTATTTTCCTAAGTGTTTTTGCAAACAGTCAGCATGTTTAAATCTTTCCTCACTGAGATTCTTGTACTGATTCATTCCCTGGGATCGCTGATTTAATGGTTATTTTGTGCTTTTGGCCTGTTTTCTTCATTTAATCATATCTCACTTGTATGTGCAACTTTGATATAGAAAGAGAAAATAATGTCAGGAAAAGCCCACTCTTCCTCCACTTGTCAGAGAAACAGATCCTGGTCTTTTTGATTGGTACACGGCCATACTAAGTCCTTGCCAACTAGCTGGGCATGGTGGCGCACACCTGTAATCCCAGCACTTGGGAGGCTGAGACAGGAGGATCAGTGCGAGTTTGAGACCAGCCTGAGCTACAAAAGTGAGCTGAAGGCCAGCTAAACTGCATAGTGAGACCCCATCACAAAAAAAGAAAACAAACTAAGTCCTTGCCAACCTGCAATGTTAGACTTGGAGGGAAGCTTTAAATCTCAAAGATCAATAGACAAGGCAGTGCTTGCTATAGACCACCCATTTCACAGCTAGAACAAACCCAAGTCAAAGGGCCAGTGGAGAAAAGTAGTAAGATTATCACCCAAAGTAAATGCAACTGAATTAATTATTTTTTCCAAGATAACTAGGACTCTTGCGAAGTAATTCTGAATAAAGCTACATTGTTATAAGTACCACTTTTCCAACAATTCTCTATAACTCATACAGTGAGCAGTGGAAGGTTTATAATTTACCTTCAGAATCAAGCGTTGTCACTTCCTGACTGGCCAAAAACATCTGCTGGATGAAGAGAGGACACAGACTTCACCACTCAGTGGAAGGTCATCAAGATTTTAAGGTCGATTGGAAATGGAATCTAACTTTTACTTGACTGCAAAGAAACGTACTATAAGGAACACATGTAGGTTATCTAACCCAGCCTCTGACTGCAAAAGCTCACTGCCCTCTGCCTTCCCACATGCATGGAGCATGCCTTCTCTTCCCTGGACGCCCCCTCCAATCCCCTCCCACTCAGGCATCTGCTCAATTTTTTTTTTTTCTGTCTAAATAAGTTCAGTATAGATAAGGTTCTTCGAATGCAGGACCCTGAAAAAACAGGACTGTTCCTCAGTAACACATATTTTGGACTAAAACATGGGAACAAAAGATTTAATTTACTTTTTCTCCAAACATCCAATATGTGGGGCAGGGCAGGCAGCAGACAGCCTTTGACATACTCTTGCTCTGAGTTGGGAGTGTCGGGAGGTCTGGAGCAGACACAGGTCCCTAGCCATTGGTGTCGCTCACTCTTTGACAATTGTCTCGTCTGTACAAATGCTATAGTTGAACCAATTTAGATCACAGACCAACATTAGATGGACATTTTAAGCTTAAATGCTAGCATATTGATCTTATAGGCTACAAATTAATTACAGTTTATGATTTCTATATTTTCATATCATAGATTCATATATATGTATATATGCCAAAAATGTTTTATGATGTTACCTTTTATCCATATACAGCATATGCCTAATAAAATACTTAAAATTTTATAATATACTATCTGGAAAATTTGTTTTCTGGCCCACTGTCATTTTGAAATACAAGAATAATTTTATATGTCATGTCACTGCAGCAGACTAGACTCTGTGATAGTGGCCAAGTTTCAAGGTCTGATTCTCAGGACTGTAAAGAGAGTGAGATTTACTCCAGCTATTAGTCTATGCCACATGGTGCAGCTTCATTTTAAAAAGGTAGATTATGGAGTGAAGCTTACCTGAATCACAGAAGCCTTTATCAAATTGAATGTTCTACGTTAGACTGAAGAGGAAAGAGACAAGCTTTGGTTTCCTGGGAAGAAAGAAAATATTCATTCTGTGAACTGCCTCCAAGAGGGATATGTAGCAGCAAAGAGCAGTCCCACCCTGACAGCATGCAAAAAATTAGGGACATCCATCCCACAATGGAAAGAAACTGAAAGTTTCAACAAGAATGAATTCAAAAAAAGGATTTCTCCCCAAAACCTCCAGAGAAGAGTGTCACCTGGCTGACACTTGAAATGTTTTGCCAGTTTTACTTGAAATGTTTTGCCAGCTTGAAGTACTGAATTGAACTTGGTAAGTTTGTGATAATTTGTTGTGAAAAGGCTTCTATATTTACCCAGAAATGAGAATTTTAGTCAAAGGGGTGGGGAGACTGACAAGAACCTAGAACCATAAGCCAATACCTCACCTCCCCTTAGCTCCTCCTTTGTTACCTGTGCAGTAAACTTCTGCAGCAGATAACTGGGTAGGTCCAGCCAGATAGCTCAGTGGACTGCCTGCTCAGGCAGACAAAGGCACTGGAGTTCACTCCCTGGTGTGCCATGCTGGCCCTGCCCCAGAGGCACACTGTGATGGCAATTGAGACTGGGAGTGGTGGCATGTTCCTCTAATACCAGCACTTGGGAGGCTGAAAAACAGGATCACTACAAGTTCAATCTGTGTAGGGAGACCTAGAAGACCCTGTACTAAACACATGAAAAAAAAGGAAAGAAGGAAGGAAGGAAGAAAGGAAGGAAGAGAAAGAAAGAAAGAAGAAAGAAAGAAAGAAAGAAAGAAAGAAAGAAAGAAAGAAAGAAAGAAAGAAAGAAAGAAAGAAAGAAGGAAACTGGGCTGAGCTTAACAAAACAGTCCTGAACTGACACAGACCTGGTCAAGTGATAGCTCTCCATGAGTGTTGACCAATTCTTGCAGCTCTTTGGGTCTCTCTCCCACAGTGTGAGGAAGAAACACTACCTTCAATGTGCATCCAGAGGGATGAAGGAAATAAAACACCCTAAGTATTCACAGAGGAGCTTACTTGAATGCACACCACACAGCACTCAATATGTCTGGAAGTCACAGGGACAAGGAAAGCGTAAAGCAGAACGAACTTTTTGTGAGTTTTGTTATCTAAGATTCCACTCACTTAAGATACCTTAGAATAACAGTATGTTTTCCCTGCAAGCGCTTTGAAATATCCAGTGATCAGATAGGATTCCCAGGAAAAGGGCTCCAGGTTGGGTGGAAGGTTACAAACGTGGGCTGACTTTCATGTGACCCAGAGGAGTGTGCTTCATTGGCTTTAGATCTTAAAAATCTAGTGTTGCTTCAAATGCTTGTTCATCATTTTGGTCCTAGTTCAGTTGCCTTGAGCAAAGACTTTTTATTGTTGGTGGTGTTAGGGGTTTTGCTCTGCACTTTAAGTGAAGAAGACGTTTTGGGTGACAATCTATCCTCCTCCTGAAGCAGCAGCAGACTGTGAGGAGGTGGGGGCAGAGTGAAAAATCAGACCCGAGGAAAGATTATTGCTTCAAACGAAGGGAAAGCTGGACTCTAAGAGTCTGGTCACTGATTCTAGCTGGGATTGTTTTATCCGTTAAAATGAAAACTGTATCCTTTGCCTTAAAAAAGAAGGGTAAGAGAAACAAAAAAAGTGTAAATTGAACTTTTGCCTCATGTTACGACTGCTGTTTACCAAAATCAGTTTATTTCTGTTTGTTTTACTGCCTATCTGCTGAAAACATATCTGAATCCAACGAAAATGTGAAACATGTGATTTAAAATAGTTCGAGAGAAGAAAAAGGAAGTGTGTTGTTAAATGTTAAAATGGGTTCTGTGGTAAGTTGTATATATGCACCACATCAAAAGTAAATTAAAGTTAAAATAAATAATGTTACACTGAAAGTTGAAAGAATATAGCAAATCATAAAGATGCTTGTATACTAATTGAGAGTATTTTAATTGTTAAAAGATTTAGAGAAATAAACATTGTGGATGGGAACACAGCGAAGGGAGATTAGCGCCGGTTCTGGGTTTCCTTTCTAGTGGCTTGGCAAGGAGGCCACGCTGAGCTCAGCCTGGCTTTCAGAAACAGAAGCAATGCCGTTCAAAGGATTAATCAGCAGCCCGGACACAGGAGGCCTGGGGCCACACATGCATGCATTTCCCAAAGCTGGGGCGCCCTGTCTGTGGGCTGCCTGTGTTTCTATAAAGCTGTGGTGGCTGCAGGCTGCTCCAGAGTTGGACCAGTTGGCTTCTGTCTCCCTATCTGCAGCGCCTCTGTTCTCTTTTCCAGTGGCTGCTCTGAGTCACCCCATAGACAGTACTTGAGTGTGCAATGCTTCCCTCCACTGCTGGTCGGTTCTGTTACGCGTGGTGATTTCCCCTGCATGGGTACCGGGGCTCAGGAAAAAACTGTGATGTGCTCATGAAAGAGAATGAAAGTTTGGATAGCTCTTCTGCATCTCTCTAATTTTGTTGAACCCAAGACAATGCAATTTCAATGCTATTTTTAATAATTTTATTACTTTTAATAAGAAATAATAATGAGACAATTTCAAAACACATTAGAAGCAAAGCCACAATAATTAATACAATGCATACTGTTATCTTTATAGTAGTTGTTCAGAGTACAAGATGCAGACATCATGACTTTTCTAAAAACTATTGGCACAAATATTTCTTTTCTTTGAGCTAAGAGAAAGTAGTTGTATGCATAGGCCAATAATCCATAATAGTAGTGGGTTATCAGCAGAACTGGCAATATCAGAAGCTGTTGACTTGAGCCTTTCACAGCTCAGTATACTTATCTGGCTTTACTTTTTATGCTTCATGGTTAAACTTTTCTGCTGGATGGTTAAGGTCAACATAAGGTAAGACCTATATAACAAAACATGTAACTTTTGTATCTGACAAGGTCAGTTAGAGCCCCTCAGGATTTACCTTGAAACCATGTATAGTGTTTTGTAGAACTTTTGTCAGTGTCATCAGTCTGGATGAGTCACGGCTATTGCTTGACCAGTTTGTTGTCTGTGAAAGCCTGAGAGAATGTTTTCTCTCTAGATGACTCTTCTTAGGCACACTATTCATAACCAGTCCCATTCCTCTGTGGCCCATAATCTCCTTGAATAGAAAAGTTGGGACACTACTGAGTTATAGGATGTGACAGTACAGTTTCTTTTATATCCTGAGTCCTACTGTCCTTGAAGGGTGAAGGTCAAAATATTGGCTATCCTTGTAGCCCTTCTTTTTTTCTAATTTTTTGGTCTGCAAATTTAAGTTGTTAACCCTCC
>PVKN010029500.1:0-12973 GCA_004027915.1 Capromys pilorides
AAACAAAATGCAAGAAAAAGCAAAAGAATATCAAAGTGAACATTAAAGACTAGATACAATATTCATCCATGCGAAATATTAAAAAATTAAAAAAGACCATTAAGGAAAGAGAGAAACAAGACAGAAAAAACAAACCAAACAAAGCCAAAACCTAAACAACCCCTCCCCCTCAAAAAAATCCTATGGCACCCCAAATTCTGTGTTAGTCAGAGCTGATATCTGTACTTTGTAGCCCTGCCAAGTCTAAAATAGGATTACTGTTCAGGGCTGATCTTGAACATATCACTGACTCCTCTGAAGTACAGATTCTAGGGCAGTGGGAGTGGTCTTGTTTTGCAGCTGACCAAGGCCTAGCGTTTGCCTAGCTGCGCTTCCAGTTGTAGAACAGTGAATTGTTTCCAGATCTTTGTACCTAGGGCTAAGACTTGTTTTTTGGCAGCCATTGGAACAGGCTCTGGATGGATATAACTCCTACTTCTCAACAGAATTCCCCCCAATCTGCTGTCCAACTAACTGTCTACTGTGAATAGATGATCCTTCCCTTATTCTATTCTAGAACATCAACAGTGAAGCAGGATTGTTCTGCTGCTAGAGTTTAAAGCTCAAGCCCTTTGCAATAAAATGGTGATTCTGGGCTAGGAACATAGCTCAGTGGCTTGGAAAGTGCAAAACCCTGAGTTCAATTCCTGCTATAAATAAAAATAAATAAGTAAATAAGCTATGCGTGGTGGCCCGCGCCTGTAGTCCCAGCACTTGGGAGGCTGAGGCAGGTGGATGGGTGCAAGTTCAAGACCAGCCCGGGCTACAAAAGTGAGCTCAAGGCCAGCCTGAACTGCATATTGAGACCTTGTGTCAAAAAGCCAAATAAATAAATAAATCAAACAAGCAAGCAAGCTAGGGAGATAGCTCAAGGGCACAGAGCCTGCCTGGCAAGCACAAGGTCCTGAGTTTGATTCCTGGCACCAAAATTAAATTAAATTAAAAATAAAATAAAAATTAAATAGTGATCCCACCCACCCAGTGCTGCTCCTCTGCATAAATGCACAACTCTGTGCCACACTCATTCACTTACCAACTGCTGACTCAGGGTGGGGAGCAGCACTCAGGAAACAATGCCTTGTGTTGTCAGTGCTGTCTCCAGTTGCACAAGACTCTCCCCATCCAGGTCAGGTCTGTTTCCCAGTGAGAAGTAAACTTGCTTTCACTGCTTCCCTTCCTGCCAAGTCAACTACACAGTTGCTCTAGCCATACCCCATGGTCTTGAATCTGTGGCACTGAACTATTTCTTGTGTCACAATGAATCCTATTTTCTTCTCTGTCCGTTCCCTTGAGTTTTCGTGTGCCCTACAATCCCTTTGATTCCTCTCCAGGCTGTTTTCCAGATTCCTGGTATTTTCTCTTGGGGAAACTGAGTTGCAAATACTCAGAACTCCAATATTTTTCCCTTCTCCACTCTAGTTTTCTATTCTTAACCTCCATTGTTCCTAGGATTCATTCTTCCATTTTTAGAGAACATGAACTTGGCATATTAGGTATCTAACATGAGTTACTTCTCATATCATAGTTAGAGGTTCTGATATAATCCTTGTATCAATCGTGTACCAGATAAAAAATAACAAAGAGGAGGTTAAGAGTTTGCTTGCTTTTTTTTCTTTATTGCTAGATTATGTCAGGTAATCATAATTGTCACACCTTTGTTTTCATTTTGTCAATTTTTTCTCTGTCTTTTTTTGTAAATTTAAATTGAGAACATGGAACAAGCATATTTCTTTGATGAGACATTTTACTTTTAATGACAAGATCTTAAATTTCTGTTTTACATATATGCTGTTTTGACTTAGTTTGACCGCTACAATTTACAAAGAAAATGTAATATTAGATCGCCATCTAGTGAACTTCATACTTATTACAGGATACATTTAGAAAATGCTAGAAAACAGATCTTTTTCTTAAATCTAGTTTATATTTAGGAAGTATATATGACTATGAATAGAGGTACGCAAAATTATAAAAGCAGGATCTCTAAACTGCCTCAACCCTCTCAAACAAAAAAACTCTAAGTTGAACCCATAGAAAACGAGCATTTGTCAATGCTGAAGATAGGAAAGTCATCTTAGATGAGGGACACGAACACCATCTCTGAGTGAAGTAAGACGTCAGGATTTTGCCCATCTGGAAGAACAAACAGAAAACCCATGCCCTGGCTTAGTGTTCTGGGCAACAGTCTTCCTCAGGAGACAGAACCTCAGACCCTGTAGAAAGAACTAACTTCTGGGTGAGACTGTAAATGAGCTAATCAGCAGAAAAAGCTTCACATATCTACCATCTCTAACTGCACTACTCAGTGAGGTGAACAGTAGCCCTTTCAGTGACCTAGTTACCTCTGTCCCAGAGTGACTAGAGATGATGCTGTTAGAGCCCTTTCTTAAAGTCTCCATTAAGGGGGCTTGCCAGATAGCTCAGTTGGTTAAAGCACATGATTCAGCAAAGTCTCTCAGGTGCTGGGGACTGCAGTTTGATCCCCACCCCCACATGCAGCATGAGACCTGCCCTTAAGGCAGCCTCAGCCAGCCAAAAAAAAACTCCATTAAGAGTCAAACTACAGAGACCTGGGAGATAGCTCAGTAGGATAAACATTTTCCCGGCAAGCACAAAGTCCTGAGTTCAATCCCTGGTACTAAAAAAAAAAAAGTCTAGCTACAGAGTCAGAGATATAGCTCAAAGTCCCAAGTTCAAGGTCCAGTATGACAATAAAAAATCAGCAATCCTTTACATATATACATATATACATATATATATGTATATATATACACACACACATATTATGGTACTATTTCACAGAATCATACTGTAAGATGAAAATCATCAGAATTATATGTTCACATTTTTCTTTACACTAACAGCTAATTCTTATTTATGCTCAAAATGCAATTGTATGCCACAGGATAATCAGACATATTTGGCTTTTAAAACATCCACTGAGGGGCTGCAGGGATAGCTCTGTGGCACAAGTGCCTGCCTGGCAAGTGCAAGGTTATAAGTTCAAACCCCGGTCCCTCCAAAAAAAAGAAAAAAGGCATCCACTGTCACTGTCACTGTCACTGTTTTTCAAAACACTTTTCCTTGACTTCTGGAATCAGAGGACGATGTTTCCAAGACAAAGCTACTCAAAGCCCCATCTACTGCTACCAAGCTCTAGGTTTTTCCTATTTGCCCTATAGATTCTGGAATCCTTCCCTCTTATCCCTTAGAGTCTAAGGGTGAAGATCCTAAACCAGCCATAGTTGAAGCATCTAATGGGCTACATTCACCTATAACTGAACTTGTTCAAACCCCTCAAGGACAATATCCTGTACAAGAAGTAAATGGCCAATTAGAACATGTCTGTGTTTATGTATCCTTTTCTCTCAGCAACCTCAAGCAGGTCAAACAAGTTCTGAAGTTTTCAGAGAACCTTGATAAGTACATTGATGTTGAAAGCAAAAATTTAAAAATTTAAATAAAAGCCTGCCCAGGATGCTCACCAAGACAAGGCAGACATCTCTGGCTGGCCGGATAACAGAACACTCCTTTATTTATTTATTTATTTTAAATGTAGTTAGTACATGGTCTACAGGGTCTCACTACCCAGATCAGATTTGTACTAATCCTTCCCATTTTTCAGCCTCCTAGGAGCTGGGATTATAGATGTGTGCCACCACACCTTAGTCTCAATTGCCCATCTCAGTGTATTCTGGGGGTGGGGCTGGCATAGCAGGCCGAGGATCAATCCCAGTCCCTGCAACTGCCTAAGCAGGTGCTTTAGTCCGCTGAGCTATCTGGCCAATCCTAACTCCTTCTTTTATGCAACCACTGTCTTACTGCCTTTGTGTAACTGACGGCCTTGCAGTGTAACTCCAGATATGACAGGATGTGCCTTCTTTTGTGTAACTCATGCTTATTTAGCTGATGGCCTTGCAATGTAATTTGATATGTTTAAACTCCCTTAGCAACTCATTATGTCACCCAACCCAATCATGTGCCATATCTGCCTTTGTACTACCCCACTTAACTGTCTTATAAAAATCCCAAAGCCCCACCCAGGTGGGGATTGACTCTGAGAGTGAACCCAGTCAAGCCCACTAAATAAACTGTAAATAAACTGTCCCCTAACTCTCCTTGGTGCTATTTTTTCCCATGTTTGGCCTATTTTCTGTAATATTCTTGGTTCCCTGACCAGGAAGGCCATGCTTAGCCACTTAGGTTACCAGCTGAGGCCTGGCAGCCGAAGTGGGGACCTCTCCCAGCTTCATAATGGGAAGGTGTGCTCTCTAGCCCTTCTTGGAGTGCCCCAGAAGGCTGGATCACAGGCCTACTCAACACCAAAGGCCCTTGTCAGACTTAAAAGGGGAATGGACCCAGTCAGCTCAGGACTTCAAATAAAGTAAGATGGGGGGGAGAGGCACTCAGTCAGTCTGTCTGTCAGTCCTGCTCAGTTCCAAATGAAAGGAGAGCCTGATCACCTCTCATTAGTTGTTAGTTAAGGTTATCTGTGAGGGAAGAGAGTTGGAATGTTTAACATCTGAGTGCTGGATGAATGATTGTGTGAATGCTTATAGGGACGACAAAAGCAGCAGGCCATTCTGTCTGTGCTCTGTAGTAAAGCACCCTTCCAGGACCTCAGAGCTAGACCAGAAAAGCTTTATCCAGTCCTACTTGAAGACCTCAAGTCCAACTTGCCACCTCCTTACCTCCACAGGACCCAAGCTATCAAGCCAGCCTCACAGCCCTCACCACTAATCCAAGCACCATGACCACAGCTGCCAGGAAAGGAGGGTCTGCCCTTCCAGAGCCAGTGCCACCTGCCACTGTGACCAGCACCACTACCACCACAGTGAGTGGTAACCACAGAAATCTGCTGCAGACAGAGCTACCAGTATAGTCAAGGCTGCCGCTATCTCAACCAGAACTGCTGCTGCTGTCCCTAGCACCACTGACATTACTGCCATCAAGCAGGTCTCAGGATCAACTTCTGTCTTCACCTGCTCCAGTTCCAACCTCTAGTGGCCCCTTGGCTCCATCAGGTATTCCTAATTCCATGGAACCCATTCTGCCTCCCCCAGCCTCTGCTCCAGAGTTTCTATTGTCTGGAAGCCTGCATCTGCCCCGCTTCCTGCCCACCAGTGAGCCTATACTGCCTCTGACCCACCCAGAGCCTCCAACCACTATCCCAGACTCCACAGCTGCACTGCTGACAATCACCAGAGTGCCTCCTGAATGCAACTGATTACTTATCAGGTACTACTGACTTGGACAGAAACACTGACAGCCCTATCAGCCATCACCTCTGTTCTGCCACTCAGCTTGAACTTCCAGTTCATCACTAGCTGTCACTTTGTGTCTACCACAGAGCTAGGGAGGTGCAACCACCCTTGATATATTATCAGATATTTAGCTCCTCTGATCTGAATTGGAAGTACCACAACCAACCCTACTCAGAAAAACCCTAAATAATGAATGACCTTATATCCATCAGATATAAGACCCACCCACCATCATGGGATGACTATCAGTATCTTCTTTCGATCTTTTTAAATACTGAAGAATGGTGCTACATTCTAGACAGGGCTCAAACCTGGCTAAAATCAAAAGTTCCCACCACTGTGGTAAATCCTGATGGTTGGGTGAATGCTTGGGATGGCGAGATAGCTCAGTAGAGGAAAGCTGCCTGCTTAAGCAAGCTTAGGCAAGCCTGCAGGGACCAGTACCACATGTCGCACCAGCTCCATCCCCCAGGTGGGCTGAGCTGGCCACAGAGTCTGGGTGTAGTGGAGTATGCCTGTAATCCCAGGCTAGGGAAGCTGAAAACAGGAGGATCACTGTGAGTCCAAGCTATGTAGTGAGACTCTATCACAACTAAATATATTTTTTAAAAAAAAGATTTAAAGGTCATCAGGGCCCATGGGATATAAGCCCTTTGACATTTTATGTGGGAGATCCCACCCATATTTAGGGGCCTCCAAAAATAACTACATCAACTAGTGTTGGGAGCCACAGGAAGCCAGGAAATTGATCAAGTGTGCGTAGGTGGGATTGGGCCCTCTTGCCTGAAGCCAAGGGGCTGCCTCAATGCTGAGAAAAACGTCCTGTCTCCTTCAGGCCAGCTATTAGTCGCTAAGCAACCTTGTGTCATGTGGTACAGACTTTGCAAAAGTATAAATAAAGGAACATTTTTGTGTGAGTTGAATTAGTCTTGCTCATCAGGCAGATCTGACAACCACCTAGCCCAACTATTTGTCTACTTTTCCTACCACCATGCCTCCCCAGGGTTGAACCATTTGCAGTAAGACCTACAGATCCCTACAAAATAGGTAACATATTTCTGAATGTACAACTTACAGTTAGGAAAATCTTTTTCTCAAGTACATGAGAATATAGCTGAATGGGCAGTCATCCCCATTGGGATCCCTGCATACTTTCAACCCAGGAGACCTAGTATGCATAAAAGAATAGAAAAAGGAGCCCCTACAATCTATCTGGAGGGGCCTCTACCTAATTATTTTGACCATTCCCATAGTAATAAAGATTTCTGAGATCTAGCTGTGGATCCATCATTCTCAGATCAAGAAAGCTCACCCAGATGGCTGTTGGAAAGCCTACCTGGATGAGCCAACTCTAAGAAGATAATCCTGAGAAGATAATGCACTCAAAAGCCCTGATTCTGTCACTCCAGAAGCTTATGGGTCTACGCATGGCTGAAACCAGACACACACTATACACCAGAGCATCTGCCATGATTGATTCACACTGCTACCCAGTTTGGTTTTTTATCCCTCTCCTCTTGTTAATTTCAGTGTTTGCCCTAGGATTTTGGGCAGTGTTCCCAGAAGACTGGAAAGTCCTTCATAAAGTCACTTTCATTCTCTTTTACATTAGTATGTCTATTGAACTGTGTACTCTGCCTTTCTTAAAAGTTATGATGACTGCCACTTCTAACCTGCATCTGCTCCTACTGAGGTTTTTTTGCCCACATGCTTGCCACACAAATTCAGACTACTACTGGGAGTTACAAGTCCAATTGGCTGGCACCATAAAAACTCCCTTTTTTTTTTACCATAAAGATTCTTACCTGAACTAGATGAGATATTCCTCAGACCACAGTGTCTCTGTACTTTGATATCTGCCCCAACATAACTAGCTCCTTTTCCTCACCCTGCTGAGGCTTAGACAGGGATCATGAATATTGGCCTAATAATAGACCTATTTGCCTTTGTTGGGAACAAAGACATGGAACAACATTTTATAGCAGTCACTACAGTGAGATAGATTACTTCTGTGATAATTAGGGCTGCCTAAACCTCTATCATCCTGAGTACAGGACACATAATGGGGAGTTTGTGCCTTTTACTCAGCTCTGTTTAAGCCCAGAATGCCAACTAGGAACCTGTAGTCTGATAAACTGTACCAACAAAAACCCCAACGTGAAGACTAGACACAGACAGGGTCATCAACTGAGCATTCAAATCAATTGTAGAAGAGATTCAGGAATGATAGTAATCTTTAAAAAGGTTTTTGGTCTTGCCACATAACAGAGGCCCTATGCCAAGACCACCACTGTTTTCTCTGATACTCCTGGCACCCTAATCAAATAGGTCCCAAACAGTACCCTCCAGGCCAGATCTGCTGCACCTGGTTAACAATACACATCAGGTCCTCCAAGCATCAAATCCTAAATTAGGAGATGACTCTTAGTTTTGTGTATCCCTTGCAGACCTCTTGCTCCCTGCTTTAGGCCTAACTCTAAATAACTCCAGTCTTAACTCTACCTCCACCTCTGACCACTTGTTTCAGTGCCAACTGACTTCCATATAGGGAAATACATTTCCTACGTTCCTCCACAACACTATCTCAGCTTACCATATAAACATTCAGTTAGACTCACTGATGTTCCCTTACTGAACTTTCATGCTCTAATAGGGTCTACTGGGTGTTTTCAGGTTCAAAAATGAGCCTCTGCGCCCTCATCTACCTCTTGCCTGACCTCTCTATCAGGTCAACAGGGGCCCACATATGCCCACCAGCTATGACCTCATGATACTACCAATCTTGGCTGAGACAGTAGTAGCAGGAAGTTTAACCCTCAGTACCACTGCCATGGGCACAGGCCAAAAGCTGTATTTACAACTGAGCACCCAAATAGAAGATGATTTTATAGCAATTCAGGGAGTCCTCAATATACTACAAAACCAGAATGACTCCCTAGCCATAGTAATTCTGCAAAACCTCAGGACATTAAACCTCCTTATAGCACAACAAGGGGGAATTTGCTTACTTGTTTGTTTTCTTTTGGTACTGGAAATTTAATTCAGGACCTTGTGTTTTCCAGGCAGGCACTTGTGCCACTGAACTATATCCCTAGCCCCATTTGCTCCTTAGAGGAACAACGTTGTTAGGGAAATGGCCCATCAGTTATGGGACCAAATAAACCAGCCCACCTGTCACAGACAGGAAGGCTCCTGATGGAGCTCCCAGGAAACTGGGAGCCATGATTAGGAGCTCAATTGGGACACTAACCAGTTTTTTCCTCATATTCTTAATAGAACCTTGCCTATTAAATTGGCTCACCTCTTTCATTACAAAACAAATAAACAGTATTAGATTTCAAATGACCCTCAGGTCGGGTACTTCTTACACAGCCCTAAGAACCAACATCTCTGAAAATTGCATTTCTTATTAACTAAAAAAAAGGGGGTGGGGGGGAAGAAGGGGAAAATTATTTTTAAAAATTAAATAAAAGCCTACCCAGAATGCCTGGCATGGCAGGCCCAGGGTGCTAGGGCCAGCATAGCATGCAGTACCAGAGATCAAACTCAGGACCTTGCATGTCAGGCAGGCACTTAGACCTCTGAACTATCTCCCCAGCTTTATTGCCTTTGTGTAACTGATGGCTTTGAAATGTAACCTGAAATGTTTAAACTCCCTTAGCAACTCATGATGCCAACCAGCCTTCCAATCATAATGTGCCAGATCTGCCTTTGTAGCTTCCCACTTAATCTCTCTATAAAGGTCCCAAAACTGGCAGCATTACAAGCTGCCACTGCATTTGGAGATGATTCACATAATGTTAATTTTAGAAGGGCAGAGCACAGACAGCCTGGGAACAGCCAATTCCTACTAGAGTCCAAGTAGTCCCTACACAAAAGCCCTACTGGCCTATCAAACAGACACAAGATTGGAATAGAAAACATCTTCAGACATGCATTCTTGAAGGTCTAATAAGGATAAGAACCAAGCCCTTCAATTATCTTAAATCATCAACTATTCAACAGGAGGAAAAGGAAAATCTCTTTGCCTTCTTAAATTGTTTATGAGGCATTGATAAAACATACATTCCTAGCTCCTGATTTGATAGGAAAGATTATTCTTAAAGACAAGTTTATTATCCAGCCAGCCTCAGACATTAGAAAAAAGCTACAAAAGATGGATTTTCTTCAGATAGCTCCCTGATACTCTAGTAAAAATTGCCTGTCCATTATTTTATAATCAAGAGCAGAAAGAGGTCAAAAGAAAAAGGAAAAAAACAAAAAACAGAGGGACAAAAAAGAAGGCAAGAGCCTTAGTAGTAGGCCTTAAAAAATAAACTATCAGTCTGATTCTTGAGACTCCAAGAGAAACACCATAGCTAAACCCATCTGCTACTGCTCCCCAAAGCCAGGCCAACTTAAAAGAAACAACAATAACAAGCTCCTTGGGCCAGACCCTAACTGGGAAGGTAACCACTGGAGGTTGGACTGCCCCCTGAGGTGAAGGCCCCAGGAATCAGTCATCTTACTGAAGGGTCCTAGGGCACTCCTTGCCTTCTTGTCCAGCAGAACTGTCATCTCCACACAGGAGCCCCAGGTAATAAGTACTATAGAGGAAAAAGAAATCAGCCTATTGCTGGACACTGGCATATGTCTCTTGGTCCTTTTTTTTCAACCCTAGCCTTCTAGCCATCATACTTCAGTGAAAGGAATCACCAGAAAAAGAGATAAGTATTTCTCACAATCTTTAGGCTGTAAGTGGGATAGCTTTCCCTTCACTTATTTGTATTTATTTATTCATTATTTATTTATTTATTGTGGGACTGGTGTTCGAACTCATGACCTTGCACTTACCAGACAGGCACTTGTGCCATGGAGCTATCACCTATTTGTTTTTAATTATGCCTGAAAGTTCAGTTCACCTTCAGAGAAAAGATATTTTATCTTGTATATATTGTAATATATATGCACCCAAGTCAGGTGGGCTATATTCCCCTTGTGGAGACAGAAATAAATCCTGCAATATGAGCAACTAAAGGTAGAATAGGTAGAGCAATAAGAGCTACTCCAATATGCATTTCAAAAAGCTTACTATCTTTCCTCACCTGAAACAATACTCTTTAAAGCCTTAATACCCTCTAAGATAAGATTATTGCCTATAATCAATAACTTCATAGTACAAGATTTGTACAAATTAAAATTTGTAGCAGCTTGTGCAACACTCCAATCTTGGGAGTTCAAAAATCCAATGGAGAATGGAGACTGGTACCACCCAGTGATACCTAACCCACCCACTCTTCTCAGATCCTGGAAGATGCTGAATGGTTTTCAGTATTAAGACTTAAAATATGCTTTCTTTTTGTACTCCCTTTACGCATAGATTCCTAGGTTCTTTTAGCCTTTGAAAATCGCCACAATAAGACTTTTGTTGCCTTTGAATAGCAGGATATGATAAAATTGCATGTCCCCTCTATAAGCTCATAAAGGAAACCCAAAAGACAGATACCCAAATTTTAACCTAGGAACCTAATTCCCAGACTAAATCCCATAAGCTGAAACAAGAGCTTCTAGCTGAGTGTGATGGTGCAAGTCTATAATCCAAACACTTGGGAGGCTGAGGCAAGAAGATCTATTTGAGTTTGAGGCCATCTTGAGTTATGTAGCTAGAAACCTTGTCTCAAAAAGACCAAGAAAACAAAAACGGGCTGGTGAGATAGCTCATTGGTTTAACAAGCCTGCTTAGGCAAGCGTAGACAAAGTGCAGGGACTGCAGTTCCATTCCTGGCACCGCATGCTACCCCAGCCCTGCTTCCAGGGTGGGCTAAGCCAGCCACAAAAAAAAAGAAGGAAAGAAGGAAGGAAGGAAGGAAGGAAGGAAGGAAGGAAGGAAGGAAGGAAGGAAGGAAGGAAGGAAGAAGCAAAAAACAAAACAAAATAAATAAACAACACACCAAGTGCTTCTAAGTTTTCATGCACTGAGCCTATGAAAAGGCTACCATTTCTTTTATACATAGTGGGGCATAGTCTTGGGATCTGAGACCTGGCCAACAGCCTGTAGGATATCTAAGTATGCAACAGACTACATTGAAAGTTCTTCACATGTGCTTGGGATTAATGCTCAGCTAGCAGAACTCATAGTGCTGACAAAGGCTTTACAACTCAGTAAAGGACAAAAGTCAATATTTATATTGATTCAAAGTATGTTTTCCTGGGGCCGGCGAGATGGTTCAGTGGTCTAAAGCGCCTGCTTAGGAGGGCTCAGGCAACTGCGGGGACTGCAGTTCGATCCCCGGCACCACATGCTGCGCCAGCGCCACCACCAGGGCAGGCTGAGCCAGCCACAAAATGAATAAATAAAGAAACAAACAAACACAACAAGCAAACAAATAAATAAATAATTAATTTAAAAAAAAAAAAAGTATGTTTTCCTGGGCCGGGATGGTGGCGCATGCCTGTAATCTCAACACTTGGGAAGCTGAGGCAGGATGATCAGTGTGAGTTCAAGACCAGCCTGGGCTACAAAAGTGAGCTCAAGGCCAGCCTGAACTGCATAGTGAGACCCTGTCTCAAAAAGACAAAAAAAAAAAAAAAGTATGTTTTCCTAATACTACCTGCCCATGCAGCCATATGATAAGAAAAGAATTATTTGACAGCCAATGGATTCTTATAGAGTATCACAGAAAGACAGATGAACTTTTATCTTCTGTCTTTTGACCAGATTTGGACTTCCTAAAAGCTTATTAACAGTGGGCCTTCTTTTAAAGCAACAGTCACAAGATGTCTTTCAGGCACTAGGCAGTTGCTATCATCTTCATTGTGCAATGAGGCCACAAACATTAGGAAAGGTAGGGAAAAAAAAAACAAAAAACAAACTTGGAGCCAGCTGCCCTAGGAGGAGCAGCACCCACGTGTGTGGTGTGAGGGAAGCCACCTGCCCACCCACCCCCTTTGCCTTCTTCTCTCCCCCTCCCCACTTCCCCACCCATTGCTGGCTACCAAAGTCAGGAAAAAGGAGCTCAACTCCAACCACGACAGGGCCAACTAGACCTCAGAAAAAGGGCAACAAGAAGCAACTGAACACACTGATCAAGTACAAACTGAAATAGACTTAATGAACACCAGTGAGGAAATATTGACAGTATAAGAGAAATATAACTCTGCCAACTATTTTTTCAAAAGAGGTCAGAATTGATCCCAAAAATCCCAGATTTTTGGGTAAAAACATTTGTTAACCATTCACAAGTATCTGCGCTGCTTGGGGAGGAAGATGAAGAAGCTTTGCATTATTTGACCAGAGTTGAAGTGACAGAATTTGAAGATATCAAATCAGGTTACAGAATAGATTTTTATTTTGATGAAAATCCTTACTTCGAAAATAAAGTTCTCTCCAAAGAATTTCATCTGAACAAGATTGGTGATCCATCTTCAAAGTCCACTAAAATCAAATGGAAATCTGGAAAGGATTTGACGAAATGTTCAAGTCAAACGCAGAATAAAGCCAGTAGAAAGAGGCAGCACAAAGAGCCTAAGAGCTTCTTTACCAAGTTCATGGACCACTCAGATGCAGGTGCAGATGATCTAGGAGAGGTCATCAAGGACGACATCTGGCCCAATCCACTGCAGTATACCTGGTTCCCGACATGGATGATGAGGAGGCCAAGGGGGAAGATGACCAAGGAGGAGAGGGAGGG
>PVKN010029501.1:0-12978 GCA_004027915.1 Capromys pilorides
AAGTCTAGGTGCATAACAGCAAACATTGGCTACCTTTACAGAGTGGTATTGGAGAAAAGAGAATGGGAAAATTTTTGTTTTTAATCCACCAACCTAAGAAAAGAAAGATGCTGAATAATTTTGGGTTATAATGTTGGTTGCTTATATAGTTAAAACTTTTTCTTATGTACACTGTAAGATGCTGGATGGCTTGGCTTTTAGGATCACTTAGAAGGGTCTACTAATGTCACTGGATCAAATAGAGATAGACAAACAGATATATCGCAGTTTTGTCCAGGCAAGCTCTGGGTCTTTCTTGAAATAAATGACTGTGTCTTGGAGTATTGAATAAAGAACATTCATTTTTTCCATCAAAAGAGACTCCTCCCACACTCAGGGAAAGAAGCCATTTTTGCTTTTCTTCTTGAAAAATGTGGTGAGATGCTCATGTAATGGGCTCCACTGCCCCTGGGTGGGCACTAACTTGACTTCTGCAGTGGTTGGGACCAGTCAGATATTTGGAGAGTCGTGGACACAGCCAACTGGGAGCACAGCCAAATTGTCTATGACTCAAGAGGACGTGTCGGTGTGGGGAGATGTATTAGTGAGATTTGCTCTGTTGGACAGAACACCTGACCTCCACCACTTAAAGGAGGAGGAGTAGCTCGCAGTTCCTGGGGACTCAGTCCATGGCTGGCTGGCTCCAAGGCAGGAGCATCATGGGAGAAGGGCATGATGAGGCATAGCTGCTTACCTCGTGGTTCTTGGGAAGCAGAGCAGGGGAGCAGTGTCAGAGAGAACGGGACAGAGGTCATATATAACACACAAGGTCCTGCCTCAAGGACCCCTGCCCCCCAAGACATAACCAGAATTTTGCTCCATCAATCCCTTGGAGCCAGTCAAATTGACATGAGCAAGCTTAACCATCAAACACAGAGGATCCATAGATATATGGCAATGATTTGAAAGCTGGTAGCTGAAGATGGATTTTGGGAGAATATAAAAGTTAAACAGGGATTTTTAAAAAAAAATTTAAATTGCTTGTTATATGATGTTATACCCTAAGCCCATTCCTTCCTTTTACAAAGAAGTTTTCAGGAAACAGTTGTTGCTCCTTCATATTGTGTGGAATGGACTTATATTTCAAGGGATGATGACAGAAAGTAGAGTCCTGTTTCATGGCTGGCAGAGGGCAAAAGGTGAAGTCCCCTTCCCTCCTCCAGGAAGACAGTCATGTGTGGCTCGCAATATTAGCTTGTGAGAGTCAAATTGGCACTATTCAAACTGTCTAATTCCATTTATTTCCACAACCATCTCAAGTGGACTTATTAAGTGTCAGACATTCCCCGGGGAATTTATGAATAAATAGATCTGTCTCCTAAGTGTAATCAATGGGAGCTGTATTGGGTTAAACTACACATGTGCTTGCACTCCCCTTTGATCAATTTAGATCAAAGGAGATGCTAAGGGGAGGACTGCGTAGACCCCAATATTGGATCTGCCATCTACTGGTGTTTGGTTTGCAGAAGTGATTCATGCATTGCCTAGCATATCCAACATTCTAAATAAGTCAGCAAGGGATAGTAACACCAGTGTTGAGGCTCTCAGAACACATGCAAAGAACTCTTTGTCTCTGTCCCCTTCTGTCTCTTTCTTCTCTCTCTGTCTCTGTCTCTGTCACTCTGAGCTATGATGGCACTGTGTAACTCACAACAAAATCAAGTGTCCCTGTAACTGGACACAGGAGCATGCGCACTCCTCCTCACTGAACGGCAGCTGGGTGGGCAGCTCAGGAGTGGAAAGATGCAAATATGAACATTTCACAGATGGACACAGAGAGGTGGTCCAAGCCAAGTTCATGGAAGATGCTGAGAATCCATCTATGGACAGATTTGTCAGGAAACATAGTCTGATTGCTCAGGGCACAGGTGGCTATTTTGATCCTGTGTCTGTCTCTCCTAGAAACAGTTCTAAAGTAATTTGTCTGAAATCTGCTTGTGGATCATAATTCCTTGCCCAGGAGTTCACTGTTAAAGTGAAGAACAACTCAAGACATACCAAAATCTGGGTATTGTGGTATATATGTGTGTTTAATTCTAGCCACTTGCGAGGCTGAGGCAGGAGGACTTTGAGTTTGAGGTCAGCCTGAGAAATTAAAGGAGGCCCTGTCTCAAAATAAACGAAAAGCTCATGATTAAATGCTTTCCCTGGGTTTGATTTATAGCAATACACATACACACACACACACACACATGCGTGTACACACACACACACACACACACACACACACAAATAATGCACTGAAAAAAGAAAATTCCCAGCACTGCGAGAAGTAGGACTTATAGATCATTTAATGCTAGAGTTTAAAAGGAATTGTTATTAAGCTCTGGGTCACTGCAGCTAGATAAACATGTTTGGTGGCTTGCCTCTGTAGATCCTGAAGACAAGAGAAATTTCAACCAAAAAGTCTGATTTCAACACACTGAGCCTCTGCTCCTCTGGCTTCCCCTTAGTTGGTAAATGCAGTGTGGCTGTCACACACTGAGAGCGCGCTCTCTCTTCCATCTCAGCTGCCTCAGCCAAGGTTTCTGTCCACAGACAATGAGGGACTCACTAGAAATGTGAGCTCCAGAAATTTAGAATTTATTCTAGAAATGAAGAAATGACTGATGGGGAGGATGTGGGGTCTGGTGTTGGAGCAGTTCACTCTAAGAGGTACAAATCGCATACTCCAAGTGCCATTTGTGTAACCAAAACCAAAAAACTGTAGTGATGTGTACACAGTGTATTGTCACTTGTGGTAGCTTTCTCTGTTTGGGGTGGCTGGAGGAGACACAATGAGGCAGGAGGCACCAGCTAGGGCCTGAGAGTCTTTCAGACAGGGACTTTCGCAAAGAACCACGTTCTTCTATCACATGCCTCAGAGGGTGACTTCATTGCTGGACAGACCAATGACATCCCAAGAGGGAGTCTGGTCTGAAAGCTGGATTTGCATAGAGCTTCTTGCTCAAAAATACATAAAGCAGGAATTGCAGAGCAAAGCACCAGGCACAGGAAAGGAGAACATCATACTGAAGATGCAGAGAAAAGCACTACATTAAAGATGACTGGCTTCAGGAGCCAGAAGGAAGGTCCCTGGTGCATTGATTAGGACATTAATCAAGACTCTAATGAAACAGAAAGCTGAATCCCTAAGACAGATGCATGGGAATAAATGCATCAAGCCAAGATCAAAAGTAGACTGATGAAACAGAAGAGGATGCCAAGCCTAAATTGAATTTAAAGTTTGTTTTGAAGGCAGCAAAGTGAAGAATTGATAATGCAGAGATGGGCTGGTAATGATAAAGGTAAATTTGAACATTTTTACCAGAAAAAGATAACAGTATTGAAAGAGAAAATTATGGGCATGTAAAACATAGAACAAAGAAACAGTGATTCAGTATAAAACTGACAATTAATTTTGGAGATAATGATATTCCTAAATGCTACAGCTCTGGATACTACAGCTCTGGATCTGGATTTATCTAAAGTCACTTGACATTTTCATGGGAACCTGAAGATACTTCCTCTAGCTCCCCATTTGCTTATACCATGGAATCTTCAGTATCTCTTCACTGATAGCCTCAGGAGGAAGAACAAAAGAGGAGTTTCTCGAACCATTTTTTCTTGTTGGCACTGGCATTGGGGTGCATATTTTGCTTAGAAATTTTAGTTAGTGAGCCATACATTTCTTCAACCTGAAAGGGAGCTTGTGCTACACAACAGGTAACTATGTAACCATGTGTTGCAGAGATTTAAAAAAAATTTACTTGTACATGTTTGAAGTGTACAGTGATTAGATTTATCATGGGATGATGGCACATAACTCATGGATGATCTAAATGACAAAGTTTGAGCCCTAGGTCCTAAGACCTGGAGATCCAAATAATAACTTGAGATGCGTCTATTGCTACAATTTATCATAAATGTTACAAATACAGTTCACCCCTAGTTAGAGGCCTCCCCTAGTTGGAAGCATCTGAGCAGAGACAACACAAAGTTACTAATACAGAGGAATAAAATATCAAATTGCATAAGGCTTTCTCTCCAACACTAAATGGCAGAAGCCAGTCGGCAGAGCATTCAAGAGGTCAGTATTTGTATTCCCACCACTGCTACCACATAGCAAACTGACCCAGGATATGGTGGCTTGAAGCAAGTGGGTCCTTATGCTCACAGATATCCTTGGTCAGGAATTTGGAAATGCTGCGGAAGGATGGCTTATCTCTATGATACTATTTTTGGAACCTCAGCTGGAAAGAACCAGAGGCTAGGTGCAATTGAAAGGTTGGAGGATGCGTAAGATTTAAGGATTATTATTATTGGCTTAGGACTTCAGGATAGACGTAGCCAAAAGATCTTCTTAGTCCTGCACATTTGCTGCCAATTCACATCTTCCCCATGCTGAGGGGTTTATTGAGACTGGAGGTTGCCTAAGGAAATTGTTTTCATTTCCCAGACATCTAAGTTTTGGATTCTTTGCCTAGTTTCTTTAGAATGCAGCAATCTTTTAGTTTGTTCCATATCATGGTCTCACCTCTGTTCCCACAGCATCCTTCATCCACAGTGACAGGGACAGGCTGGCATCCCTGCTAAATCCTCATGATTTCCTTTTGTCCCATGCTCAACATGCATTCACTCACATCTAAATTTTTTTTTTGTCAAACTATCAACTCAACACGAACTACTCCCCATGCTCTGATATCTGCTACCTATCCTGGTGACAATCATCATTATTTCTGTAACTTTCCTTGCAAGTAGACTGATTGAACCACATGGTCTTTAGCACCAGACCACTGGATGTTTCCAGCACTTTGGTGTTGTACTGCCATCAGACTGTACTTTTCCAAGTGGACAACCAAAATATCTTCTCTTACTGAGAGAGCAAAGAAAAAGAGATTCTGCTATATGTGTCCTATAGCTTTGTAGGTACAGAACAGGGCTCTGTGAGAATCCTGGTACCACTTCTCCCTCCACCTTGCCCACATGTGACAGCCACCGTTATTCTCTGATGAACTGTGACTCTCATCCTCTCACCGCTATTTCCACACACGAATTTGATCATCCTACTTTAAGGAAGCAAATGGAGATTCCACATTTGCCTGTGCTGTACCAGCATTAAAAAAAACAGTAACACATTTCATTTCACAATGTAAAATTGGATCACTTTTATGTTTTTATGTTATGGAACCTAGAAAGTGCTGTGGATTTCCAGAAGCCTTCTAAGGAAGGTCTTGTTATAGCAGTTGCTACATGAATCTCCCTAAAAATGTGCACAATCTTGATGAAAAACAGAACAACCTTTACTAGGTGACTTTTCCTGAGAACTGCTAAGGAGCTAGCAGCACTACTGAGCATTCTCTCTGACAACCTCCCCCATACAGGCGCGGTATTCCTTTTTCTCAGGCGAGTCCTTGCAAATCCTTGACAGTAATTCCCAAGGAGGGAGAAACCGAGTTTCTGCTCATGTGGGCTTGTGTCACGCAGAGTCGCTCACTGCTCACCGAGCACCTCGGCCTGGGCCACAAGGCTGTCTCTGTGCTGAGAGGTGGGAAATCTGCTGGGGCAATTGGAGGAGCAAGTTCTATTCTTGCCTCTGGCCCTGCCATCGCTGTTTCCTAAGTCCAAAAAGCAACCTCAACTCAGGGCTTTGTTGCTGCTGAAAAATATCTGGACTCAAATCATGACCATCTTTACCATGTACTGTGTATTATTTTCGCTATAAATGAAAACCTATGTAGAAAGAACATCCTTTGCTTTCTATAAATAATGTTACAACTAAAAAAAAAAAAGAATAATAGGTGTCAGGCTGGCCAAATAGCTGAGCGGATTAAAGTGCCTACAAGCAGACACAGAGGCCAGGGGCCAGGGGTTTGATTCCTGGGCCTGCCGTGTTGGCTTCATCTCCGGTTCGCTGAGACAGCAATTGAGACTGGATGTGGTGACATGTGCCTGTAATCCCAGCTTTTGGGAGGCTGTAGACAGGTGGATCACTACAAATCCAATGTAGTAGTGAGACCCTGAACACCCTGTAGACTCTTCCCTAAAATACAGAAAACAAAAACAAAAACAGAAACAAAAACAAAAAACACTATCTCAAGGCGTCCGGCAAAATCATTTCAAAAACAAGATGCTATTGGCAAATGCTGTATCCTAGGAGGGCTGTCTTGAATTTTAAACTGGTTTGATGTACTTGAAGTTCAGTCATCAAGGAGAACCCACAGGTCTTGAGTAGTTGAAGTTGTTTCCCCTGTGAATTGCAGCAAGCAGACTCTCTTGATCAGTCTATGAATGAAGTAAGTTGGTTACCTTCCTGATGGCTCCCCAAGTGCCACAAAGGTGTCAGCCCTGTCCTTTAGGACCAGCTCTCTTCCTTTTTGTTTTTGAGTTTTTGGACGTGTCACACATCAAATAGGAAGTCGAGAAGTATAGTTGAACGTGTCTTAATGACGTTTTGGTTAGTGATTGAGCACAGCTAGGACAGTGGTTCCATACAATTATACCTCCTAATGACATCGTAGTTATCTTGGTTTGTAAAGCTGACCCTGTGATGTTCATACAATGAGACAATGGCAGAACCTTTTAAGGAGTATCTCGGAACACATCTCAGTTGTTAAATATGCATTGCTGTGTTAATTGGATTTCTAAAAAATGAAAGCTCTTTTGAAGAGATGATTGCTTTGAGATTGCTATTCTCCAGAAAAGAGCCTGATGAAATGGACAGAAATTAAATTTAAAACAAAAATAGCACCGATAAGAAAAAAGCAGCTTCTTTTCAGAAGATCCTGAATGCAGGAGATGTCAGGTGTGGACAGGTCAGGGTGCAGGGACAGGCAACAACGCTGTCAGCATTCCAGCCCCTGCCTGACCACATTGTGTGCAGGATATGGGTGGCGAGTCCTCTCTTTTACCCTTCTCCAGGGCCATTCAACAACTTCATCATTCATCTCAGGGGAAACAAAGGGAATGACCTGGGTAATAAGAAGTAGCTTGTGTGTGTGTGTGTGTGTGTGTGTGTGTGTGTGTGTGTTTTCTTCCAGAAACTGGATAGAAAAGCTACCCCCAGCTCTAGTTTCAATAACATTTTTGCATCCAGTTCTCCGTTACAGTTGATGGCAAAATAAGTATTCTTCAAAATAAATGTGGATAATATATTCTAAGACCAGAGCACGGCAGACATATGCAGCTTACCAAAGTCTTTCTCTTAAAAACATCACTGAAACTTAATCCAAATCTAAGAATCTCCAGGACAATTTTCATCATTTTCTGCTGAAAGCAGTGACCCATTTAAATCTGATGAACTCATGAAAATGTGTCATCCCCTGGAAGTTCTCCTTCACTGTTCTTTGCAACAAGATTGGTAGGACTGTCCCAGCCTCTTGGAATTGCATGTTGGAAGTGAGTTGAACCAAACCCAGGGACCCTCTCATCCCTAGCCATTGGCTTTCTCACCTGTAGTGGTGGAAGCTATAGGTGACTGCCTTTCCACTGTTTCCAGAAAGCCCTAGCATTTTCTTTACTTTGTATGCACAAAGATAAGCACACTTCTATTGCCTTGGATATGCACAGCAACATTTATTGATGGCTGTTTTCCTAAATGTCTTTTATATCAAAGAAACAGAAATTTCTTAACCTGTATTTACCTATTGCTACTGAGGCAGATCATTATCGTTTCCAAGGGTAATCAGTTTCATATGTGGACATCTATGATGCCTACCCCTTTCTCTGATCTTAACACTCCATTCCTCTCAGCCTTAGAGGGGCTAGAGCTTCATTTCCATGGGCTGGTTGGAAATGTTTTCTATGATGCTGCTCAGTGCTACCCGGGTTAGCTGCACTATCAGTTGGCCAATAATGAAGTGTGAATAATAGTGTGCACGTCTCACCCTAAAATCAGTGTGTGCGTGTGTGTGCGTATTTGTATATATTCTGGTGATTAACCAGCCTGGTGTTCAGAAGGCCCTGACTGCTTTTGCTGCTACTCACTTGATCTCTTTCTGTGTGTTCTGCCACTTGCCTGATGTTTGCTTGGCACCTGCTAAGCAAAGAGCTTTCGAAAAAGGTAGAAAAAGAAAATCAATATCTTTGCCCATTTAGACAGCCTCTTGCCATTCAGTGACATTGGTCCAGCACTGGGGTAGGAAGCAGGCAATCAATGCATTGGGACCTAAGAAGGCATTCTGTTAATTTGTTCAAACCACTGATGACAATGAACTAGTTACTAGCTTGGGTTCAAGTGACTGGGTTTTTATAAAGCCTCAGTTTGAGGAAACAGTACCCTACACCCACGTGCCACTTTGGTGACGTCTGTCTCTACAACTGACGTGGCACAGCACCCTATTGCTCTGCCATAAACAAAGAGTTATAAGAATCTTAATAACACCAAATGCAGAATATTGGGCAATTATCATATATCTGATGCCTTCAACAGTGTTGGGCCATGGTATTGTTCTTGTGGAGGTGTTAAAATATATTGGCTCGAACAAATCTTTAATGTACCTTTTGTTAGGTAGAGTTTCTTCTGAAATTGGTGGTGCTGTGACTCTTTAGCCAGCAAACATTGCTGCCTGGCTGCCAAGGCAAACGCCACTTGTGTTGTGTACTCTGATTACTAGTTTTACTCTTCACGGGTGTCTGACTTTCTGGCTTGCCTAAGCTGTATTGGATGAAGAGAAATTGTCTCGGATTATACATAAATACATAAAGTACAGTTAATGCATATATAAGAAACCAAACTTGTTTTCAAATATTTTTTATGGTAGCATTTAAAAAGGAAAGTATCAGAAACTTAAAACTAGTGGAATAAGGGGCTAGTCAGATAGCTCAGCAGACTAAAATGCTTGCTTAGGCAGGCACAGGAATGGGGGTTTGATCCCTGGTGTGCCATGTGGCCCCATCCCTGGGACGTGCTGAGACAATTGAGACTGGGCGTGCTGGAACATGCCCGAAATCCCAGCACTAAGGAGGCTGCAAACAGGAGGATCACTAAGAGTCAGATCTGCACCCTGTAGGCCCTATACTAAAAAAAAAGTGGAATAACTGACCTTGTTTTTGTGATATAAATGCATTCATGCCTGAGAAGTTTTTGCTCTAACTTTTCAAGGAACTGGTCACGATTCTCAGTGTTCCTGGTGCTAGTCAGAAATTTTGGTTCTAATTTTATTCTTCATGGGCTTCCTCCTTAAAAGTAGCTATTGATCAGTGTTTACTCAGCCAAAAAGTGGTAACATGCATGTGAGGTAAGGGACATTTTTCTCTGGGAAGTTAGGCCTTATAAAAGTCCATTAAAGGGTGGCGATCTAATTTTTATTTGAGTTAAAATGTCTGCGGCTCTCTACACTCCAAAAACTAATAAATAGGCAACTATTTATTTTTACAGCATTAGAAATGCTTACAGTAATTATAACAAGAGTAAAAAACTAGTTGCTACATTGTTATGTTTCCTCAACCACAGCTGCTAAAAAAAATTTAAACTTATTATTTTATCAAATAGCACGAGCCCAAGTCTGATAACGAATTAAGGAAATTTACAGGTCTGCTTAGTTATAACAAACATGTGTCCTCACAGGCACATGCTCATGGAAGTGCTGAAACGCTCTCACCTGTTATTACAGCAGTTCATTAGCCAAGTCTCGCGAGCACAAGCAATGTCTGATCCACGCAGGTTTCCCATGGACTGTGCAGGTGCAGGAGACACACTTCCTTGTGCCTGTTGCCCTGCGCCCTCCTTTTCTCAGATCATTTGTCACATGGGTAATTTGTGCTCAAGGACCATGCTCTGGAGTCACAAAAAATATTGCTAAAAATCACACAACAATATTAAAGGTTTCGAATCACGTGGGGCCACATCACTAGCTGTCCAGGCCTGCATGGGGCTGTGGGCTCTGGGCTGGAAGCAGGTCGTTGTGTGAGGAGGTCCAGCTGCTCCACTCATACTGCTGGGCTAGAGGAGGCTGTGCTCTGGTGCATCCTCAGTAGGGTCCTTGAGTTCCACCATGGGAGTCCCCAAGCAGGAACTGCCAAGCTCTTGCCAAATTCTGTCCCACACAGTTGCAACAAGAAACAACTGCCGCTGCTTTCCATGTCTAGGCGTGGGTGTAGTTTCTTATAGCACAATATCAGGCAGAAAAAAAATCTACCATTTTGCTGGCCTCTCGAGGTCTGAATAGCTTGTCTAGGAACAATTTCAAAGTTGCAGATTTTGTTTCTTATGGGGGAATCAAACTTAGGACCTTGTGTTGTCAGGCAGGTGCTTATTTTACTGAGCTATCTCTCCAGCCCTGAGTTGCTGATTTTGTACCAGATTTGTCCTGGAATTAAATCAATGCCCCCTTTGGATATTTAGAAAAATGATTTCATTAGAAATCTTAGAAATGCATGCATCAGAAATAAAATTCACTCACTGGCCTCATGCCATGAGCAGATTGAGCAGGCCACCGAGTCTGGGCATGGTGGTGCATGCCTGTAATCCCAGTGCTGGGCTGGCTGAAGACAGGAGGATCACTATGAGTTCAGTTACATAGTGAGACCCTGTACCAAATACATAAAAAAGAAATAAATATCATGAAGTCTATAAAAACAAAAGGAAAACCAATGCCCTCATTTCTATGCCATCATGCCTTTATAATTAGCCAGTTCATTGCAGAGGGAGTCCAGTGAGGCCGAGGATATGTGGGTAAAAAGTGAATTTTCTGTCTTTGATGCTTCCTTGCAGCTCCAGTTGGGGATAAAGAGGCCATCCCTAGCCTTTCTGCGAGTGAATGATTAGGTAATGATGACATGGTGTTCGCGTCATTGCTTCCCTTGGAGTGGAAACCCTGGGAGTTTGTCTTCTAGGTACTGCTCAGGGTTCTTTCCTTTTGGTTCTCACCAGCCTCAGTTGTACCCTCAGTTTCTCTCTCCAGCCAGCCATTGTGGGGGGGGTGTCCCTTTTGGGAGCAGAGAGACAGCACTTTCTGCCCATCCTGGGTGGGTGTGCCCCAGGGAAGCCTGCAGTAGTAGTCTCATTGTTTCTTGGCACCCCGCTGCCCTTTGTACGTGCTGAAGTCAGGCATCCACCCCAGTTAATCAATACAGTAAAGCTACAACTTCCTGAGTCTCATTGTACTGTGCTTCTTTCCACTGGCTTCAAAATACCAACCCTTTAAAAGCTGAATTACAGTTTGGTAGTCCCTGGAGACTTCTCATCCTGATGATTCTGGTGGCTGATGAGAGTTATTATGTCCAGGAAAGAAAGAGCCTGGAATCCTCAAGGCCCGACTTCTGTGTCTAGAGATTTTTCTCTGGAAAACCAATGAGGGCCTTGCTAGTATTCTTGAAATCCCAACTCGGTGACTATGCTGGCAGAATCATTTCAGGGACAAAGGATTTGAGCTGTCGAAGTAATGCTAACAGCTTTGTTATCTTTGGCAGGATAACAAAGATCCTGCCAAACTCTTTGGATCTTCTTTTATTTAGGGGTAAAATGTGCAAGTACTATGGATGTCAAACTATTTGGACCTGAAGCCTAAAAAATGCTAGATGGCCTGTAATAAAGAAACAGAAATAATAGCACCAAACATTTATACAATCACTTACAAATCCCTAGCTCAATTAGTACTTTACAACAACTTAATTCTCATTACTGTTATTATCCCAATTTTACAAATAAGGATGTGAGGGCTTGCCCAGTGTCACCAGGGGAAAAACAGATGAGTCAGGATTTAGATCCTGCACTCTTAAGCTACTGAATTTTTTTTTTTGAACTAACAGACACAAAGCAATTGTATATATTTGTAGAATACAATATGATATTTTAGCACACATATGTAATGTATAATGAGCAAATCAGGATAATTAAGATTTATATCACCTCAAACCATTCTTTTTTGTATTGGAAATCAAATTCACAACCTAGTACTGTACCACTGAGCTGTATTCCCAGCCCAAACCATTTCTTTATATCGGTAAATAAGATCTAAATTGGAGGTCCCAAAAAACTTGTCTTTTGTTCCCTACCCTCAGGGCCAATGATGATCCTACCTCCATGAACATCTCTTTAGGCTTGCTATTTCCTCTGGAGGGAAAAAGCAATGCAATGCTCTAAATTGTGGTAGAACATGAAGCATGGGATTCTGGGAAATCAGCTGCATATATTTGGAGCATGAGCCATGCTAGATATAACTTTTTACTTTGAAAAAATTAGAAGTAAATTCACAAAACTGAATTCCCATATGCCCTTTCCTCTGATTTTCTAAATTTTTAGTTTACCTCATTTACAGTATCTTTTCCCCTCTATAAGCCTCAGTTACTTTTTTTTCCTGTGCCTTTGAGAATACGTTGCAAAAAAATCAGCCCTTTTAGGTCTAAATCCTTCTGTGTGAGTTTCCCCAAGCAGCCACCATCTCACACATAACTATAGTTTAACTGTGAAAATTACACTGCTGCCTAATTTCTACACTTTATTAAAATTTTATCTGTTGTCCTTTAATGGACAATTTTATGGCAAAAATCCAAAACAGAACAACAATTTTTCATCACTAGAGAAACCAAGATCAAAGATAAGGGAGGGTCTTTTTTATTAGGCAGGGACTCAAAAGATTAAAAGTAATGCTATCTGTTGTATATATAGTAAGATAAAGGCTTACATACCCAAGAACACATATATTGCAATGGGAAACTATTCACTGAATTTTGATAGGTCAGAATCTCCTAGCAGTAGTTCTAGAATCTAAAAGGTGCATCAGTATTCTCTGGAAAGCTTGTAAAAGCACAAACTTCTGGGAGCTTGCCCCAGAATTTATGATTTGGTAGGTACAAGAGAAAATGCCACCAAGTTCCCAAGTGTTGCTGGTGTAGAAGACTATAGCTGAGAATTGCTGCATTAGGAGACCTGGGTCACATATGTTCCTTGCCCAGGATTTAGAATACAGGCTCCATCAGTGATTTTCCACTTATCAAATCCTGTGCCCTATTTTCAGT